>LQRL01096757.1:2484-13887 GCA_001703475.1 Hydroides elegans | reverse complement strand
GAGGTGGGGCGGGGGATGGCGCTAGAAGAGGGGGCGATGGAGGATAAGGGTGGGGGCGGTGGCAGTTCGCGGCGACCGATGAGGGGGCTGCTGCGTGGTGAGGACTTGGACATGAGGCCAGCTGCAAATAGATTTTAAAAAAATATTTTATAGAGTAAAAAGTTCAAATACAGATTTACGATCATAACGATGATAGAATATATTTGTCATTTTCGTTTCTTTCTTCAATGATTAATCAGAATGGTATTTTATATTAATTGAGCTTAGAATTACAGCTTGATCGGTTACGTTGATAACTGTTATTTCAAGTAGTTGGTTGTTGAAATCAAACCTACTGAGAATTTCTTAGTTTCATAAACTTTCTTATACTGATATATTGTTAAAGAAAACCATTCCAAATGCTATCTTGTTACCTTTCGGAGTAGGTTTTGGACTAGCACTTCGCGAAAGTGACTTTTTTGGTGTACCGGGTGGAGTGCGTGGCGGTGTGACACCATTGCCATTTACACGACTTTCCCCTGGATACGAAAAAATATATAAAGATGAATCATAATGAAACACATTTAAAAACATAGTTATTGGGAATATGGTAGTAAATGAAACTATTCGGAATTCGGAAATGATCATCCCATGATATTCAGTAAACTAATATTCTTTAACGAAAAATAAAATCAGCAAATTATTTCATTCTTAAACCTTATTTCATGGATATAGGATAAAAATAAAGGATACAAATCAAATGGATATGCATAGGAAAGATACGAGTAGGTTAAGTATTCAAAAGTGCTGCGAAAATCCATAATATACAAAATGACAACATAATATCTTGAAAAAGCGCTAATGATTAAGTATAAGGTTAAATATACGACACACATTCAAAGAAATAAGAAAGGATGCGTACTTCTTTTTTAATTTGTCGAACTGGCCCAAATATAATCAGAGCGAAAAAGGACATCGGCTTTATAAACAATCAACTCATTATGTTTTTAAGTCTTACCTATAACCCGAATGATATCTTTAACGGATATTCTCTTGATATCCGCAGCTAAATCCGCACGTTTTTCCGCCGATAATTCTGCGGAATATTTCGACAGTTCTTTTTCCAGCTTAAAATTTCCTGGAATGGGGATGAGATCATTGTGAGTGTTCAAATCATTCTTGAAAATGCTGATTTGCAGAATCCAACCCCTTGGATCACTAAATTAATTTATTGAGGAAAGTCTTCCCGTTATTCCCGTTTTGTTTCGTGGGTAAATATGGGAACCTTCATTAGAAAAGACAACAGGGGTATAATGTTGAAGAACAAGAGACAAATTGATATTGTATGAGTACAAAAGTGTATAAAAAAAAGGTTAAAAGTTATGAAAACAAATGCGAAATTCATATCAGAATGCATCAAAGGTTAGGTGTTATAGACATACAGCAAGGTTGAATCCGAAGGTATTTTAGTTAAAGGTGGTTGGGTATCACGTCATTAAAATATTATTTTGTACCTTTGATCCGATTACCAACTTCCAGAAAGAAAGCAAGGGATATCAGAATTTAAATCAAGATAAGGCAAAGAGAAAATGTGTTACTCGATTATTCAAGAATTAATTTACATTAAAAAGAAAATATTATAAACGATCAACTTGTAGAAAATTACTGATGAAATATTTTTTTTAACAAGAGCTCCGAATTTGATTATATAAGCAAAATTAATAATGTAAAACTAAAGGCGGCATTAAAGCTGAGATAAAGCAGAAATCTAGAGAAAATGGCCTATCACATTATATTTTAAAGGAAATGTTAGTATGTTAAAGAGAAGTGAATGACACCATGAATTAAGCATGAAACTATGCACACGGCAAACTCATAAATATAGTAAATACTATCTGGTTTATATTTGGATTAAATATACTTTTCATTCACACTTAAAACTGTATCTGACTTCTAAAATTACACTTATAAAATCAATTCTTCAATTGTGCAACTTCATTAAGTGCTAAAACAGCATCATAACTCTATTGATAAAAATGTTTGTAAAACGATCAAATCAACCTATATAATCATCCATTTTTCAAATATTAAATTTTATACAGTAACTTTATAAATTTGGCTTTCATTTCTTTAAGAAATCAAATCTCAAATAGTGCAATATCATTTGGTGCTTAAAACAGCATTCTTATAAGCAATCCCTTTTTTACAGAGGATTTAATTTCAAGAAATTTTAAACCAACCTAGCGCTTTAATCAGCTCCTTCACCGACACACCCTGTAGCTCAGCCGGTATATCCCCTGCAATCGTTTCCAACTCCTTCCTCCTCTCCCCTAGACTCTCCCTGCGCTCGGGCGGTATCGGCACACTCTCTCCTCCTCCCCCTCCAACTTTATGTGACCCACCACCCCCCGGGGCATGCCCCATGACTAAAGGAGACGCCGGTCGACCAAGACCTCGTGGAGAGGCGCGAAATGCACTGAGTGGTGAGTGGTCGCGACTCGGTCCGCCTGTGCGACTAGATCTATTGCGACTTGAGCCACTACGGGAGGAGGAAGAGCTGGTTCCAGGGGTTTGGTGCTTGTCGGATGTGATTCCAGAGGAGCGGAGAGAGTGCAGTTTCTTTGATTTGGCGCCCATGCCTCCAGGGCCCCCAAAGTGTGGGATCATCCCGCTTGATTTTGAAGGGGGAAAGGGTGCATCGTGGTTGCCGCCCATATCTGTCAAAGAAATTGAACGCTAACATAATTAAACATCAGTTAACCAAGGTCTATAAAAATCCTTCACAAAATGACATGTGAATGTTAAACATCAAGGATGTTTATACCTTTTTAGTCCACATAGTAAACCATAAATAAGAAATCATCAATACGACTTATCACAATGCAGACTTGCAACACACGAAATGTTAATCAAGAGCCATCTATTTTCATACCTGCTGGAAAAAGACTAGCCATAGGATCCTTCATATCACTACCCGCGCCACCATCAACCCCGGATCCAAACGCAGGTACTTTCTGTGGCGCAAACGCAGAAAACGCGTTATTTTGCGGCGTTATCTGAGCGGCCAAAGAGAAATCAAAACCCGGATGTTGCGGTGTGAGTTGGTCTTCTAGGTCGGTTGAGTCAGTGGATTCATGCCGTAGGTAGATTATGCCTTCGGCGTCGCGGGCTAGGGCCCAACATTCGCCTAGGGGTTTTAAAAAAAATATGAATGAATATAACCTAAAATCATTATATATCCGGGGTTATATTTCAGCAGAAATGTCATACTTACTTATTACATTTAACGCTAAAGCGACTTTGTTGCCAGTAAATACATGTACTTAGTCGACGGTCAAAAGAAAACATTCGCAAACAAGGCAATGCATCTATCCTCTCCTATCAAAACACCAGGCAACCGTCTCAACTTTCTTATCATGGCAAAAATGCTCCTTACGTTCGTTTTAAATCGGAAACACTCATTTTTCTAAAACACCAAATATCGCAATACATAGCACTTACACGTAGCTCCAATTATGACAAAAATATGACAAATCACAAACAAAACCTCTTACCCTCCTGGTCATGACAGAACTGTTCCTTGCTCTCCTCATCCAGACGCACCCACGTGCCTTCGCCATTCGTGACGTCATGCACCGCTGTTACCATGGCACCGCGTTGCAACATGCCGACAGCCGACGACTTGACGCTGCAACCGCTGCGTACGTTGTGGCCGCATGGGCCGCATTTGATGACGCTGTAGGCGCCCGGGCCCCCTGTTTACAAGGGATATGGAATAGTTCTTAAATATTGTGCTCAATGCGATTAAGGTGTAAATGTACGTATCGGAAAAAAACTTTAATAGTTTTGTTTGAAAAAAAATTCCATGCTCCATTTTAAATACTCAATGTTTTTTTATTAATATGGTTAGTGCAAAGTTATGCTGAGCTACTAGTATGTTAATTTACTTTCGCATTATGCTTGACCGTTCAGTTTATTTGCATGCCAAATTAGGTCATAATCGCGTTTTGTCAATCACTAAAACAGCGATATTCAACCGACACATAACAGTTACCCTTGTAGCTGGCATCACCCGCTCCTCTCTCGCCGGCGATGAGATCGGGCAACCTTCTCAGAAATGTCTCTTTGATGATTTCGTCCAGGATCGACTTGGGTTCTTCTACTGGCACTAGCAGTGTCTTGCCTAAGAACGCCAATTTATCACGTATAACAGTTTTAATCCAACACAGTTCATAAATCAAATAAAAAGCAATATAACTTAATTATTTATAATAAATGCGCCAGAATACCTAAAATAAAGCGCATTTAACCGTTAATTTAATAAAATTTTGAAGAACTTCTAAGCTTCATATCTAAGCATTATCCGACCACCTGAAGTGGTGTACATGCATGTTAAAGTACACGAAAAAAGTCATTTAACGAAGCTGAAGAATAATTAAAATCATTTTACAACGCAAATATTAAATATCTTATTCACCTAGATGCTGATTGTACTGGAGTGCCCATGCCTCCTGGTGGAAACCGTTGGTTGTAGAGACGCACCACTTGGCCACTGAATCCTGATGCAGCCGCAACCAAACGCCGTCATCGTTATGGATCTAAATGGCAATGGAGATAATCAATTAATGGCATATAAAACTAATCAAACTGGTTTTCTTCATATCCCCTTTCTAATTTAACGGGTGGCATTCACATCAAATACGATTTATCGGGATTTCCTTCGAAATAAAAACGCGCAAAGACATCGCACTTTATTAACTGCGTTAGCTTTCATGAATTTTACCAAAACAAACTTTGAGAATATAAATGTTTTATGATTGGCACTTAAGTCTGTGATTGAATAAGTGTAGCTCCAACTCACCTCATCAATAAACGTGATAATGCCCTGCGGCTTGATAATGCCCGCCTGTTCACTCTGTAGCGAGGGATGCACCCTAATGCGCAAACCGGCACTCCATTTTCCCACAAACTTGCGCATCTTATTTGGCGCATGCGCGGATTTCTTTTCTTTCTGTTGGGGTGGTGGCGGGGCGACACCTTGCGGAGGGTCGCGCACGTCGACTTTGAAGAGCTCGCTCACCTGTTGGGCGAAATGAGTTATTCTGTGTATGATTTTGGAGTTCAGTTGATTCAATGTGTTATATCATGTTTAAAAAGAAGTAAATAACTATTTCTTATCTTAAGATATAATTTTCAAAGTTATATTAGCACAAACTGCAAATCATCTAATATCAGCATAGAAATATCTGAAAGCTTGAACAATCATTCTACAAATTCATGTTTGGTTTAACAAGGTGTCATTGTTTTTTTTATCAATTTCTGCCTATGAATATGAGTTGTAACCCCAATTCTGGTGCCCATCTAACGTCACGTGAATACTGTTGGCACCACTGACAGATCGGTGTTCAACTGAAGCTGCAGGTGTCCCCTCGAACCACCATATTCTTATTTCACCCTTGATATATTTATAATACTATTTCGCAACATGGACGCTCACCTGATATCCATCTAACGTCACGTGTATATTGTAGGCGCCGCTGACGGACGGGGTCCAGCTGCAGCTGTAGGTGCCGTCGTTGTGTGCCCGGACCAACATGTTCTCGCTCGGTCGACGGACGATTGGTGCGGCGTAGCGTAGTTCCTCGAATGAGTAGTTCTCGTATTGCTGTATGTGGGGAACATAGAAAACGTTAAGTTATGGGTATAATCAGACCAAGGAGGAAAAATGGATGCTTCAATAAATTAATGAATTAAACAATGTAACGCCCTGAATATCAAGATTAGAAAGAATTTTGGTATTTCACGGCCGCCTTATGTTGAATTAATAAGAGGAAAATTGGTTCACGAATCTTTCACCCCTCCACCCCTCACCTTCATAATGCTGATGGCATGAAACGCATCCTTATGTGTCACTGTATATTGCACATCCTATTTCGGAGGAGGGAGTCCCCTAAAAACGAGCCAACTGTCGACGTCCGCACCCCTTCAACCCCGCCCATAAATCGATTTCCCCCTCACCTTCATAATACTGATAGCATGAAACGCGTCCTTCTTATCCTTGTGCGTCACCGTGTATTGCACATCTAGTTTAGGCGGTGGGTGTCCACCAAAGACAAGTGAACTGTCGGCGTCCACGCGACTCGATCGCTTCTTGCGCTCCATTGTGTCTTTAATGACCGGAATCGCTTTAACTTCCACCTGCGCATGCGTGAAAAAAAAACATATTATAATTCAATATAATTTATATATTTTATATCTATTTCATGGTAATTACATTTTTCTTTTCGTTACATGGATGTAAAATGTAATAAGGGGTTGGCCCAGAAACTCTTTTTTGAGGGATCAAATAACATACATGTAAAACTGTGCATTTAGAATATTTTGTTTAAATATCGCAGGGGATTTCAGAACTGATTTACTTTCAGAACGATTGAAAATATCTGATTAAAATGGTAATATGAGATAATATAAGTTAATTGGCCATAAATCAACACATAAATGGCTAAATAAACTTTTTTTTATTATCAACCGATATACAACCGTGGTTTTTGAATACGGCACACTAAAACAAGCATTAGCCATAAAGGTGACTGCTTCAGAATTAAATGTTTACTTTAAATTACCATAAAATATAAGCATACCGCTGATTACACTAAAAATAAAATCGACATATACAAAAATCGACTTAAGTGTGATGATTTAACGAAAAACCTCATTAAGCAAATTTATGCTCGATAAACAAAGAACTGAAGTGTTCGAGTTAATTTTACCATATGCGTCAAACACTTTAAATATGTTAGACTGCGTAGTTTGATAGCAGTGACATTGATAAACTCAAGCCTAAAAGAACTTTAAAAATCGACATTCGATTTTGTCACATATTCCATTTGTTAATGGCATAAAGCATATTGGTAAATTTAACGGATAAGTCACATCAGAGCTAAAATGTAAGCGTACAATTTATCTTATAACTTCAGTATCTGTGATAAAAAAATATTCAATCTTTAAAACCATTATTATAAATACAATATGAATAGTCAAATATAAATTCATACATGAACTATTTCCGCTTCGTTTCAAATTTTTTTTTAGTGTGTAAACATTTAATATTTGTAAAATTTCGTTTGTAAATACATGTATGCAAGTATATACTGAAGTAAACATATTCTATCCCCGTATTCCTTTGGAACTTTCTGTGCCTGGGGACAACAGATACAGTTGCAGTAACCCAAAAGAACAGTGTCCCCGAACATGATTACATACAACTTTTTTTCGGAGACACTGTTCTTTTGAGATGGTTACTGTAACAGTATCTGTCCCCGGGTAAAGAGTGCTTCCAAACGAATTTTGGGAATAATCCATGATCCCGCTAAATATTTCCGGTACTACGTTTTAATGTATCATGTTTGTCCACTGGGAATAGAACCGAAAAAAAAAACAAACTAAAAACACACTAGAAGTCTAATATATCTCATACTTTTCATTTTATAGGGCATTTCAAAGATTCACTACTAGCGCTGGACGAAGGTGGGTTCATGTGATAGACCATAGTGTAAGCTTAACCTAATAAAGAGCATAAAAACCAAATTCATGTTTAATGCATATCTCGACTCGAAACATTTATTTTGTATATTTACTGCATTTCTATCTAAATGTATTCAATTATAATGATTACGTTTATATTTCATATGACTGTTCAAGATTCAACAACATTTACCGAATTGCTACGACTGAATTTGAATTATATGGATTCCTGTTGATTAGAAGACCTCCATATAGATGGGTACCAGCGCGTCAAACAAATAATTCCTCACAACACGGAGGACCAAGGTTTGCTGGATTTGAATGGACACGGGCCTATCCGCAACAATGCGATCACATGATAACAAACCACCCAGTGCACCTTAGCGAGGTAATTGATGTTCATTTAAACGGGAGAAGCAACCGTTTAGAATATACTTCTCAACATAAATGTAGCCCTACATGCAGTTTGGTGAAGAGCGAAACATTGATCCACAGTACTTTACGATTGAGGCCTGGAGATCACATATTATGGAAACGAACACCAACATATACACATCATGCAATAGTTACTAAAATTATGCCAGAACAGGTTTTGATAAACGGCAGATTGATTAAATTTAGATTTGGCAGTACAATCAAGGTTATTCATAATATCCCTCTTAAGGGTATCGTAGAAAATGGATGGATATCAAAAGAGAGGAAGGCGAATTAATCAGACGGGATTATAGCGAATGCCTGCCCGACAATAAGGTCGTTAATCGTGCGTATGAATATATCAATCAAAACAAAGGGTACGGTTTAATTAAGTATAATTGCGAGCATTTTGCCACTGAAATGAAAACAGGAACACCAAGAAGTGATCAAATCCTCAGATTCGGGACACACTGTCGAATTTTCGGCTTTTCATTTGCTACTTGTACTTTATTTATTTTAAGTTTATCTCAAAAACTTTTACAAACTGACAGGTTTTACATATAAAACAAAACGATCGTTCTTGGTATATCGTACAAGTGACCAATAATATTGTATCATATAAATATTGGTTAATACCATAATATTGATAAGTTCGCTCAGTTACTACCTACCTACCTAGGTCGATCAGTTAAGAACTGTTTAATATGTTATTCAAGTACCAAGTACCTGTGTAGGACTGACGACATGTTAATTGAAGGGAAAGGCGAGATCAGAAAAAAAATGTGTAGCTTAAATAAAGAATATATATCTATATATACAGCAGTGATGCTAGAAACAAACAAATAAACATAATCAAACACCAGCGTTTGTGTATTTTCCTCATTTTTTCATTCGTACACCCGAATGTTATAACATTATTCGAAATATCTCAATTAGCCTACCTTTAGGTTCGGAACATTGACGAGTTTGCCATATTGGTCCTTAGTCTGCAACAAGAGCGTGGCAGGCCAGTTGCATTTGAGTTCATCGCGACTGTAGACTAATTCGGTCTGTTTGTAGTCCAGGTAGGATTCTGGTTGAAGCCATCTGTGAATTAGGTGGGAGAAAATGAATATTGGGATAATGATGCATGTATAAAATATAAGATGTTTATAAAATGGAGGGATGAGTACATTAGTTGATATGTCGAAACATAATTTGAACGGGTCGTTAGGACTCATCTTCAGCAAAATCTTAATCGACAGTACCGCGGAAATGACAAGTTATCACTTTAAAGGCAATTATACGATTACAAATGTGAATTCGAAATATATACTTGAAATTATGTTACGTTTACCGCTATATGCACACATTCGAACCCTACAACTTTTAAACAAAATGCATGGACTCAATACAAACGTCCTCTAAATGACTTACGCCGCTAGACGGCCTCCACTCGTGCCCGATGTACAATTTATGAAGTCCTTCAAAAAGGTGCGCTCATTCGACGTCCAGCTGAAGGGCAAGTTGCCATCTAGGGCTTGGTTGATAGTGACCGGTTGAGAAAGAGCAAAGCCCTTGCTTAGGAGCTGGGAGTGCATGCTGAATACCTGGTAAAAGGGATAAAACCAAATAAAAGTACATCAGTGAATAGATGCTTATGGAAAGGAGATACAAATACTTGATCTGGCATTCTGATTTTTTGTTAAGATTCATGAAGGCACCCTCAAGAAAGGACCTTCAAACTGTATACGCTTAAATAAGAATAACTCGAGGTTTCAAAGTTTGGTTTAAAGAATGTCACATGTCTGTTATACCTGTAAGTCCATGCACACGTTAATGAGTTTCGGTAAGATTTTAAAAGTAAAACCTTTAAGATTTAGCTTCAGGCTATGATTCGGTGCATATCAATATTTTGTTTAAAACAAAAGCCAAGTTAATGCAAAATGTTACCTATATAGAAACGTTTCTCGTCGTTTTACGAGGTTTCTTAGCTTTACGAACACCATAAAAGTGGGGTTTAAGGTACTAGTATTAGAGGTGAAGCAACGAAGAAGATATACATCAATCGATTATATGAAATACATAGATGAAAGATGCTGTTTCACATTTAATGCCTTATACTACCTTTAAAAGTCGCTTTTATCGTGTTCGTAAAATGATGAAACCTCGTAATTCCACGAGAAATGATTCTAACTTATAATGTGTTCCTAACCTGTTGTGCTGCTTCGTCAATTGCCGCATGGTCATCTTCGCCCTCGTCCGGCGAGGCTGTTAACAACATTTGAGATTAACATTTTGTTAATTGTATTAAAGTATCAAAATGAGATTAAATTCCTTGTATTAAAGTAATAATAATTTTGGAATACCATGAAGCGCAAGGCCGCTTGGGTGGAGACAACCGAATCATGTTCGGCCAGATTTTCAACCATACTATTTATATGTTTTGAGAGTAAATAAAGAGTGACATTTCATTTTTACATTTGACACCTTCGCCCTCGTCCGGCGAGGCTGTTAACAAAATTTGAGATTAAAATTTTGTTAATTGTATTAAAGTATCAAAATGAGATTAAAATCCTTGTATTAAAGTGTTAATAATTTTGGAATACCATGAAGCGCAAGGCCGCTTGGGTGGAGACAACCGAATCATGTTCGGCCAGATTTTCAACCATACTATTTATATGTTTTTACAGAGTAAATAAAGAGTGACATTTCATTTTTACATTTGACATCTTCGCCCTCGTCCGGCGAGGCTGTTAACAAAATTTGAGATTAAAACTGTTGTAAATTGTATTAAAGTATCAAAATGAGATTAAATTCCTTGTATTAAAGTGTTAATAATTTTGGAACACCATGAAGCGCGAGGCCGCTTGCGAAACAACAGAATCGTATTCGGCAAGATTGTTAACCATAATATGTACATGTTTTGAGAGTAAATTAAGAGTGACATTTCATTTTTACATTTGACACCTTATTCGCATATGAAGAAATAGTGTAAAATATATCATCAAGCTAAAACGCACGTATACAGGGGTTTACTAATCAGTTACTTACTCAAAGGAAGTATAATATCCTTTCGCATGAGGGACGCGGCACACATACCACCAAGATAGGACACCTCTTTCTCAACATGCAGAAGGCCCTAAAATTAAGGGTTACGTTAATAAATTAAGGCTTTATTTTTTTTAGAATGTGAAAAGCTATAATAGACTCTATATCATTGACAAATCATACTAAAAAACAAAATACAGTCATGTGTACGGGGATCTGTTCGCCGCACCTAGGTATTCCGAGGAATAACTCAGATATCTGAAGATATTTCTCTGCGGTGCACCGAGTTTAGGAGGCGGTCTTATGAGTGCTTTATTGACTTGAGGATTTGTGTAAACAGAAGATCTCAAGTGGGCTTATCTATGGCAGGGCGGCATTTATTCTCAAAACACCCCCTTTACTTCATACCATATCATCAGAATCGAAATGTAGTAGTTAAATTTGGTATTTGAAAGG
>LQRL01096726.1:1537-12005 GCA_001703475.1 Hydroides elegans | reverse complement strand
TATTTATTTGGTTTTCTTTAAAATATTTAACTCGGGTCTCTGTAATTCTATCAAGGTACGAAGCATCTAAATAGCTGAAGACTTTCGTGCTTAAAAAAAAACCAAACAATTTATAAATTATATATTAAACAAAAATAAGGGCAACTTGCCATACATTTATATTATGTGATATTCAACGGTGAATTGATAGAAAGGGGGTAACCCGTTGCATCAATGTATTTGGTGGATTAACAAATTAGAACTCATATGAGAGCGAACGAGGCAGAGGGATGGGTACAATTTGCGCCTGGTAATTTGGTCGAACAAACTCATAGCCTATAACTGGTATCATTTTCATTTCATCCATTTAGTTTCTTATTTTTACCTTTTGTGGTGCACCTGGTTATTTCTGAAGTGATAGACTGGCACAGGCACTTATCGTCATTTCTCACAGTAGCACAAGCAATGAAAAAAGATAGAGTTTTGTACAAACTCACAAAGCTGTTTCAACATGTGAGCATCTTTGTGTATGTGTGAACCTACTGCGAATCGTCTATGAACTGTCAAATTATTTCATTTCAACTGTGACTGATATGTCAGAGAAACTCAGAAGAATATAAAAACGATACCGGGAGAGAGAGAGAGAGAGAGAAAGAAAGAAAGATAGAGCGAGAGAAAGCAAGAGAAAAGAGAGAGAGGGTGTGTGTGTATGTGTGAGAAAGAGAAAGATAAACAACATGGATAGACAGAATGGGATAAAGAAAGAAAGAGAGAGGGAGATAGCGAGAGAAAGGGGGAAGAGAGATAGATTGAGAAAGATAGAGAGGGAGAGGAGAGAGGGAGAGAGAGAGAAAGAGAGAGAGAAAGAGAGAGAGAGAGAAAGCAGCAAGAGGGAGTGGATTGAATAGAGAGAAAAAAATATAGAAAAAGAAAGAGATACAGAGGGAGAGAGAGAGAAAGAGATTTTACAAAAAATAAAAATAATTTGAACAAATTAAAAAACAAAACACCTCATTAGAACGATATTCATAAAAAAACTTTTGACAAATATTCCTTGCGTCGTAGCGGACTGGATGGCTTGGTTTTCTTTGGCACATCATTATTATTGCTGCTTAATAAACAGCATATATCATCCGTGTCGATTTCTATTCAGTTTCAATGTTTTGGATGCATCGCAAATGCATCGGATCGCACCACACACTAAACTATTTTCTGCATCAAACTAAAATTCGAGAAATACAATATAAAAAAGAAAGAAAGAAAGAAAGAAAACGCTCCAGACAAATACAAAACTTTGACCTACTTTTCAAATCCCGCGCAAAATCTAAAGAGAGGACAACATAATCCACAGTGCTATACGGTGTCTGTTTATTGGGCCTCGAAAGCAGCAGGGATGCACAATGTGTGTCTACCTGTCCGTACCACCCACCAAGGTTCCAGAAAAGGATTCTATTCACGTGCGAAAGAAACGCAAAATGAGATACTCCTCGCTGAATTCCTCCCAACTCGGTTGCAACGTTGCAGATAGGGATGACGTCGTTATGAAAGCAGTGACGTGCGTTACTTTTCATTATCGTTTAGCGTTTAACGTTTAGCGTTTTACCTTCAGTTTTTAACGTTTAAGGTTTAGCGTTTATACCCACTCTATCCCATTGAGATGAAACGCTAAACGTTAAACGCAAATCGTTAAACGTTATGGTGTAGCCACATGCAGAAACATGTTTGTAATCAGGTCGCGTACGTCTCTATAGAGATGTGTCCCTATATATAGAGACGCCTCTATGTATAGGGAGGCGTCCTAATACTAATGGATGTCTTCAACCTGGTTATTACATATGTCATTGCGTAGTATTTTTATTTGAATAGATATAAACTATTTTTCGATACGCTTTTATGGTGACGTTTGCACGACTCGGTGCATTGTGTTACCGCATGGGTTAGTTTAGCAGTATTCCTGTCATTTTAATAGAGTTCGACGGCTGTAGTAAGCGAAGGGAATGAAATGTTGTTACAAGCGTACACATCTTGAAAAACATAGAGGAAATAAAGACCACATAACGATAACATACGTTTTGTCTACTCTATATTTGATTTGATAGACGCCCGCAATCTAAGATGTCTCAGTTTTACCATTGTCTGTCTCATATCTTTGCTTCTACTCTATGTAGTTTTTGCTTCAATGTACAATGTTAAAATTAGTTTTCATAAGCATACGCTTTTTTACATTTTTCTATCCGTTTCCCCGTTTAAAACTTGCTGTTAAAACGATTGCATGGGACCAAACGCTTTTAATGTGAAAAGGCGCATTTTACATATTTTTGCCCGTTTATAAAACGCGCGTCTATAATGCTAACTTTGAAACCAACTTTTCCAGTGTAGCCAGACCGTTAAAACATAACATTTTTTAGTACAATCCCATTCTATACCAAGAGAGGCTTTCGGATCCATCGTTTGTAAAGTGAGTTAGAGGTCGCCTGAAATGGGATAAAAATGATATTGGTCCCGATATTGGATCGGCATGAGATTCTTTCAGAGCGTCAATCGTCTTGCAAACATGGGATTAGTTATTAGACACAAAACTTCAAAGCGAGGCTATATCAACATCAATCAATATCCCTACGCGGCCTTTTAGACGGACTCATTTTTTGCTTGTCACAACATAAGCATCACCAATGAAGGATTATTGAAAAGGAGCAGCTCTTTTTGGAAAGTCTTATTTTCTTTGCAAATAGGTTCACACCGATTTTTCATGAAGATCTGCATATTTTCCGATTTTTGAGAAGGAAATGGCTGAGGCAAAAAGGTGTTTAGTTTTTCAAAGATCAAACATCTCGAATTTGTTTTAATAAAGCCTGAACAATGCAAATGAAAAAAGGAGCGACTGATTTAGATTTGTCTGTTGAATCATTTGTTGATAGACATGATATTTATGCTTGAAATCTACTTACGAAAACAGAAACAAAAAAACCTTTTGCAAAATTGAAATGTTGAATGTAACCAAGTTACCTATCAAATCTTGAAAATAAAAAAAGTTTATTCGACAATTGCAAATAATTTTGATCAATTTGAAATAATCCTCTCACTGCTTACTACGAAAATTAACATATTATCGAAGAAAAAAGTTCTTCAAACTACTCAAATCTGCAAGATAGAAACAAATGGCTCACACTTTCCAAGCCAGCTGGTGGTGGAAAACACATTTTTGGGAACAGCTCGTGTGGTGCTCTTCATTTTTATTTAATTCATGAAATTGATGGAAATAAGTTATTAAACATAACTTTTGTATTTTCATTTTGAAACCATTTTTTATTTATCTATTCAACACATCACTGGAAGCACCACTTTGTATCAAAACATTTATTATTAAATAAACTATTGCTTACGATAGCTTACGATAGCTTAAGAATAAACGATTGTTTACGAATAAACGAATGCTTACGAATAAACGAAAGCATACGAATAAACGAGAAACGAATAAAAGAATACGAATAAACGAATACGAATAATTTTGCTTACGATAGTCAAATTGGAAGGGGTTTTAACTGTAGTCAATACTGCTATGCAATATGGTTTGCTATCATCCGTTACCATTATGAATAACCATGGGAACCACTTTATCTGGATCCAGACTACATTTTTACTCAGAATCCAGATTGATGTATGGATCAAATGACATCGTAAATAAATATTTAGTGGGAAATTATGGTAGTTAGATCATTCTAATTGACAGTATTATCTGCGATGCATGTGCCATTGTAAAAACGTGCTTTTGTAAGAAACGCGTTGAAAAGGGATTTTTTTGTCGTTTGTAGCTCAACAGTGTCACATAAATTTAAACGTTGATCGAAAAAACGATACTGTTTCTTTTTTCTTGCATTTTTCACTAAATCTAAACAATTAATAGTGATATCGTGTTGTTCAATGTATGTGACATGTAGCTATAAACATGTATCGCAACCGACAAATCAAGTAATAAAATTACACTACGAAACGTTTTTAAAATAGATTCTACATGCATAAACAACAACGTTATGTATAAGCTACAGGCTCTGGCGCGCGGTTCTAAACCCTTATTATCCTAAGCGTTTTGTACGTTTAGCGTTTGAGGCTCATGCGTTTATAATTGGTAGCAAACTGCAAGCGAAACCTTTCCATCTATATCTAATTGTTGTGAAGATTAAGCCACTGACTTCGAGAAAAACTTTTTTAACATTTGTGTTTTTAATACCAAAAACGTAAATGCATAACATTAAGATAATTGACACAGAGGAAGTTAAATTCGTCACGATAAATGTGACCACTATATTAGAACATTTTATAGTCATATTGTATGATTAAGGGAAAAGTAAAACAATTCTCAGTGTATGCAATTTTACTAGTTTTTACATAAAACTTCTATGGGTTAGCTTAGGGTCTAGATTATAAATGGTTATTCTACTTAACCCGATTTAGTTATTCCACAATTGTTTGCAAATACAAATAATATGAATATAAATGACTATGCAATGGACTATTTGACTGTTTGAAATTAAACGGTAAATTTTAATTATATCATAGTAAATAGACGCCTATGCAACCAAACCCGTCCCTATTACTTGTCTTTATTTTGTTGTAACTACCGAAAAGTCGAATTCTTTAAATAGTTGTGAACTAAACTTCAAAAATATGGATGAGATAACAGCTGCGAATTTAGAGCAAAGCCCGAGGGGTTTGACAAAAAAAGAACAAAAATCAAGAATACGATACGGTTTCATTTCATGAAGTGGTTGAGAATTCTAATAGAAGAAATTTAACGTTTATGAAATTAGATAATTCAGCATTCATTGAGGCAAAATGCGTTTAAGTGATGCCACACAAACTTAATATTTTAACTAACTAAATTCTTAAAGCAAGCGCTCAATAAAGCTAGCGCCCCATAAGTCCGTCTGCGTCTGCCTTCTACGACTGCGTCTACGTCTGTGTTTTTTAGTTTGGACCTCACAGGCGACTTTCAGGCAAAACTGTAGTTTATTTTAGCGACGTCATTGCTGAAGTCCTTACCCAGTGACAACCCAGATAACGTTCTATTTTAGCGACGTCATTTTTATCGAACTGTACCGCATAATATGAATCTATAAGACAGTGACTGCAAGCCTGTATAGCATTTCCATCTATATCTAATTGTTGTGAAGATTAAGCCACTGACTTCGAGAAAAGTGTTAGCCACGTCGTTTTTAGAGAACATACAAGTTTGGGAATCTACAAAACGGTGACTGGAAATCGCTTAGGGCGACCGACAGGTAACACAACAGGCGGCCGATCGCGCGGAAAAACGAGATCGCAAACGGCGCGGAAAAAATCGACAGATAAAAAACAAAAGGCTATTGGCACAACCTCGAGTGTTGTTATTGGATTCAAGCCGAGTGAGTATATCCCGAATTACAACTAGGTCCTTGAAACTATGATTTCTCTAAATAAAGGGAACGTAAATAGTTTACGCTATATTTCAAAGGTGGAGATTGGGTTTTCGTATGTTCTAAATGCCAAGTTAATTTGAAGTTTTGTCTTACATATTAAGTTTGGTGGGTTATGGTCTGCTTACACGGGAAGCGGCAAGGAGCGGCAGCGGCAACCATTTTTATATGTTCTTAAAAAAAACTCGGTTAAAAATGACATGAGAACTCTAAAACACTGCCACTGGATAGAATTCTAAGGTCAAACACCGATGTAACTAAATGTTATTTCGTAAATGGCAATTGGAGGGTCATGGGCGATTTCTAGTTACCGATTAAGTAGTATAGAATCGACTGCCGAAATACTACGAACACTTTTCAATAATAGAGTTTGTAAAACGCAGAATGACTGAAAACATAAACTTTCCCTGTGCTTTGTATGTAACCTATATACAGCACTTGTTTTACCATGTTTACTTATTATTGAATGGTGTAGTAATTCGGCAGTCGCCTGACCCGATCATTCATTTTTTAAAAGAGTTATTTCACGAAAACTGTTAAAATCTATGTGCAATCAAATGTATGTTTTCGAAGATGAATGGTTCTGTAGGGATATGGATATTAAGTCCTGTGTGTTATGGAAAAGAATTCCAAGAAATCGCATGTTTCATGAAAAACATTGACAAAATCCTCGTAGTTTTTCGGCAGTCGGTTCTACATTTCTACTAAAATAGTGAAAACATGAACATATTATTATTTGCAACCGGATAAGGCCATGGTTAAATTAAACCAACGATTTCTTACGCTAGTCACGAATTTCATTGTTTCGTTTTTTTTTTGTAAGAAATGCCCTCCTAGATGAAACACAAATCTACAATGAAAAATATATATATGTAATCTTACCTTTATGGGCTGGAATATTATATTTAGAATAGTTTTAGCAATATGTCCCACTTACATTAAAATAAGTACGAAACACTTATTTATATAAATATATAAACAAAATTAGATAAGAATAAAAACATTTTCACCTTGGATCTGATTTTGAATACCTTATTATCGGATAAATATTGGATCAGAATAGAACAATAATAACCTTGGGCTGATTTTGAAAACCTTATTTTTTCGATAAAAAAATTTCAATATTGACCTTGGACTAGTTATCCGTGACACTTGAGGGTCTTTCAAGGTTATATGAACAGCGGGATTTTGGAAATATTCCCATCCTCATTTTCGTTTCTTCAAACTAAGTAGGCTATACACACCAGCCATTAAAATGGGATTGAAATCAACATCTGATAAGGTTTATGCATGCAAACCTGTTATGGTAAAATGATGCCAGTTATTTTTCATAGAAATATAGAAAATGGTATTTGGTTGCTCTAAAGATTGTGAGGGATCCGTGCATAACAGTGCTAAAAGGTGGAACCGTTAATTGTTTCGACTAAAATATGCTTTGTGTTACTTGATCCCTCATTTATGTAATCAGGCTATATGTATAGGTTGAAAACGAGGTCAGTCCATTAATTGACATATTGTATACAATGTTTTAATTGGTGGAGTGACAGATCTTTAAAAAGACCCTAGCAAACAGTCCATTATCAACAATAATGGGTCAAAAATATTTAAAAAAATACTGTTAACTAATAAATTTTTCTAACAAGGGAGAAAGTCACTCATGAACCGTTATATTGACTATAGGCATGACCATGAGAAAAACTTTTTCGGATGTTTACCCAAACGAAAAGAGTGTTTATTACATGGTTAGGGTGCATTTCTTAAAGAAATGATAGTGAAAGGCTAAGATGCACGGAAAAGATGTACTGCATCTTAGCTCATCTTCTGATTACAATTTTAACCAGCTGCAGTAAACAAATGTTCAGAAAAAAAATCAAATATTCGTAATAAACCAATATCAATATGGATATATGTTTGAATCATTGATGTCAAATGGATGATTTTTTTTTATCCACGATGATTAATGTACATAATAATCACTTAAGTTATCCTTATTTCTGATTTAAAATGAAAATATTGTATTATCGCCCAGCAATGACACTGCATAAAATCATCTGTCAAACAGCCGTTTTCCATGTAATAAAGGGAATACAATATTCAGATGCAGGATTGGTAGATGTTTATTGCACTCAGGGAGTCGAAGTGGATGCACTCAGCCTCCGGCTTCGTGCATCCACTTCGACCCCCATCGTGCAATAAACATCTACCAATCCTGCACCTTCATCATGTATTCCCATAATACTCTGAGTGCATGACGCAATGTTGTGATCAGGACTTATATGATCCACTCTCCTTAACCCTAAACTAACTATTAAAATATATGTAAAAGGATAGAAAAACGTGCAAGTTTAAGGTTAAGGTTAAAGCAGCGAATATTGATCCAGGTCTCATATGATCTGCTTAAAAAAATCTTACTGTTTAACATTGAATAAGTCATACGCAAGGTAAATGTTAAGGATATATGATGCCAAAATAATAGGTGACGGCTTATGTTGCTTTTAGGCTAAAACAAGTCCGAATATCCTAGCATTTATTTAAAAAAAAAAGAGTATTTCCCCCAACACGAGGGCACTCAACGATTTATTTTTTCTTATATTCATCAAAATGTTTATTCTTAAGTTCCAAGCAAGGAACGCAGAAAAGCTATTGCAAGCAAATTTACAATCTCCTACCAGAATAAAGATTTCACGAAATCAAATGTGTATGAGGTTATACTTTCACAGATCCGTTAACAGAGACTAAATTTAGATACAGCTGCATCGGTTGATATATTTACAAACATAATCCTAGAGTAAAATAATCGTTTCGAAAAAAAACTTTGTTCTGTTCTGAAAAAGTTGCAAGCAAGGAAGAACTGCTACAAGAATTAACATTCACCCGAATTAATCGTTGAGTGCCCCTCCCAACAATGATCAACATAATGAAAAAAGACATTTAACCACACGTTTGTTACAGCACAGACAATGTATTTTTTCTTCAAAATGTATATAAAAAGACACGAATACCACAGACAATAGATAAACAGAAGCAAGTTTGATCACAGTGACAAGAGGAAACCGATAGACATTGATGAAATGAATTTGCTTTTGATTTTGTTTTTATAATAAAACTATTTGTTTAAATTATAAAAGGCAACATATACTGGAAGCAAAGCGTTGGAGGTGATATACAGTTTGTAACGTTCCCAATTGTTAAGTATAGGATAAAGCAGGCGCGGATCCAGAAAATATTGAACCTGGGGGCGCAAAAGTATAAATTATCAGGCTGAACCGGGGGCGCAAATTTATTCTTTTGTCTTACATATAAGAGCGAACAGGGGGGCGTGCGCCGGGTGCGCCCCCTCTAAATCCGCGCCTGTAAAGTACGATGTCAGTACATTCATGAAAATATTGTACAAATCCGAGGCGCAGCTAAGGCACCTGTACAATTGTTTAATAAATGGTTTGACCGAATACTTTAGCCGAAGTATAGTTTACTGTCCATTATACAAAATAATAGATCAAGAAAACAAAAGGAACGGTAAATTATACGGTAATTAAATAGTAATATTGTTGGCCAGTTCAAGACATGTGTTTACCTTTGATTTATGGTATAGCCTATTTCGTATTGTGTGTTTTTGTGTTATCGCTATGCATTCCGAAAAGAATCAATCCATCAAACTTAAAGGCGCGCCTACTTGTTGGCACAATCCGAAGAACAACTTTGAAATGAATTCAGAATTTTCAATAAATAATTCGAATATCTGATTTTTACTTAGAATTCTACAAATATTATACATAACTTTAAAATATAAGGATATAATTAATTCGCAATTAAAAAAAAAATGATGCTGATTTTATGCTCAAACATTACTTTTTTCCAAATAAAGGGGTTCCTCCTTGTTTTAAAGTAACCCACTCGAGAAAGCCCCTCGACGTCTTTACGTGACGTCTTATTTCGAAATACTCTACCTCTACTGGGCCTGTATGAAAGTTTGCCGGATTTAATTTTTTTAGACGTCGTATCGCCGTCAATATCTGACATCAAAAGGACGTACGATAAAAACGTCCGTAAAGACTATAAACACGACGTCCTAAACTGGTCCGTGATGGGACGAATATAGGACGGTCCTTTATTGGGCGTAATCTTTATTGCACGGACATTTCTATTTAAATATCAAACTCATTTTATACATAAATTTCATATGTATACATTTCTTAGGAAAACAATAGATATTATCTCGACTATCATATTCTATTTTGAAATCGAAACATTTCCTACTTAAAGTAGTCAAAAATCAAAATTTTTAATTTTTGGAAGGGTATTCGCAATGGTCTTAACCAATAAGTGTTTTCGGTAAGTTCATCTTTAAATGAAGTCCTAAGAACGTCAGATTTCGTCCCGACCAAAATATATTGTCCTTTCAACGTCACATTGGCACGTCAAGGGGACGTTAAATTGGCAACGTCATTAGGACGATATAAATAGCACGTCCTTACAACGTCTGATTATCGAAATACTCTGGACGTGTAAATATTTCAGGTCACGAACAATTCGTCCCATTGACGTCGTTTTATGACATTGCTGGGACGTCTCGTTGTTGCCATCTTTGTGACATGCTTTTTGCGTCGCGGACGTCGGGACGTAAAACAACATGATTAGGACGTCCTGAGGATGTTGTTTGCCGAGTATGAATTGCTATTTTAATTCGCAATTTAAAATGTTGATGTTGGTTTTATGCTCAAACATTTGTTTTTCCAGATAAAAAGGGGGCCTTATTGATTTAAAGTTATCGACTAGGCATCTGAACCTAGAAGAATACTAAATGTGAAGCGTTTGATGAATGCTCATATTTTGGCTATGAGCGCTGTTATAAATGAATGCATGAAGAGTTCAAAAAATATCGGAGGTCATGTTATTCAAATGTCACTTTCAATCTAAATGGGATCACCGATCTAAAGGATTTTGCCCTCACTCACGGACCCCCTCCCCTTGAGCCCCACCCGTTCTAATGTTCAACACGGCCATACGTCGAAAGACGTCGAAAAAAGGTTGCTATT
>LQRL01096723.1:3143-13979 GCA_001703475.1 Hydroides elegans | reverse complement strand
TATTGGCAAACTGGAAAAATGGCATCTTTAGTCAATCAATTGTTCTTCATTCCTTTTTGTTTCAGTTGCGAAGGTAAACACAAATGTTAACACAATGCTAACAGGGAACTCCATAGTCCAGTAACGTTGGCCCGGGTCCGTAAACATTGTCTGCACAATCAATTTGACGTGATAACTCGATCTGGTAATTATCGCTAGGGGCGATTCTGGCAAGCGTCCGGCCGTCCATAATCACGTTAGTTGGTATCTCGGCGTCTGCGAGAGATAGCGTGATTATCACGTCATAGTGGCAGCTAGGGATGAATAGAGATAGGTATGTTGATATAGACTTGGTTGGCCTTTTATCGCTTAGCCAGTGCGAACGTAGGCCAAATAAAAAGTTGGGTTGTAAGGTTCCTTTCCAGGGCGGCCGAAGGGTCAGATCTCCGACGGTTTATATATTCGAGCCTAAAATATGTGATCAAATGAAGTTTTTCAAAATTAAAGTTTTGGCATTTTCTTGTCACTCAAAAACATTCATTGTTCTACTTTCTCAGTTTGAAATAAATGAAAAATAACGTAAAATTATGTTGTCATATGTATGTTTTCATTGGTATAATTATGTAGTAGCTTTAAAATGGAGTATTATGATAATTATATAAAAGTGATTGCTGCCGCATGGTATATGTGTGAATGTGTGACGCTATCGAGTATGACTCTTTTCATTTAAAATCTCCAGCTCAAATTTAGGCAGTTGGACTATTTTAAACAGATTCTTCCGTCTTAGGTAAGTTGGTCTTCAATACAATCTTCTCAAATCTTACGTTCGTCCTAGTTTTTCGCATTGAAGTAGAACTAAGTTTTATTTTCGAATCCCTGAGGGAATGTCAGTAGTTTGGTCGACAATATTTATGTTATCATATATTATATTGTAAACAAGCCCTATAAAAGGTTCTTAAAGCAAATTATTTCAATCGCTGGAGGGCCAACTGAGCTATCAGATTCCGACCTGTACCCATTGCCTCTAAACTCGTGTATACTATATATTCTTCTCAGAGCTGGAGGCCGTGTGTAATAGGATGATCAGATCCATTAAAACAAAGAACGAAGCCAAACATAAAGTCACTTACCAAATAACGTACAATTCTATTTAGGAATTCGAGTATATCGAACCGCGTTCATGCAAAAAAGGCGCGTAGATTATGCTAAAAAAGCCCGCTTTGTTCTTGAACACATGGAATAGATGGCTATCATTTGCATAAATGCGTCTTTCGAGCTTTCGGGTTTCGATCTTTTATTTACATGCTTTTTTGTTTCCGTGAACGAGGCCTAAATTGAATATTTTTGACGTTGGAAATCTCATTTTGCCACATTTCCTTTCCAATATTGACCTATATCACGACTTATAAGGCAGATTTCATAATCGACGGGCTATGAAAAATTAAGGCAATATATTTATTGCAAATAGATATATATGTGTATGTTACGCAATATTAAACATTTTGATTGGAATAATATATGGGTATTCTTACAACAGCAAAATATATAGTTATGCAACAACATATTTATTTTGTATGAGTTAATTGCAATTGAGTAGCGTGTAAAACCAAAACCGCACCCACAAACTGAACTTATTTCAACAAATGTTTATTATTTGACTTTTAGAATAATGAAAATGTTGGTTTGAATATCAAATATAACGACCGTCCTGTTAATAGAAAAACATGGTTTTGTACTCAACATGGTTTTGCAGTAAGCCCGTTTATTCAAATCATAACCCATATCATCGATAAATTAGTTCCATGGTGTGATCATTCAAAATGTCACATAAAATGAATATAGAAGTCGCACTCGATTTCCGGGGTGGTCAAGTGTTAAATTTTGTTCAAGTCTTGCTAAAATAAGAAACAAACATTTCAAATGGTCATGCTCAATTCTAAGACACGATATGGAAATATTTAAGCACTATCTTGAATGACTATTTCTCCAGACAGCTGTAACTAGATACGATATGATCAACCATGTTTAAAAGGCGCTGTAATGCAATTTCGAATGTGTTTTTATTATGGTGTCTGCCATCAATTATTAACATTTGTTGGTTGTTTGAAATTTTAATTACACTTGTTTTCCTTATGATCATTGTTAAATATTCATCGTGCTTACTCTCATGCATCCAATCTAACGCTTAAATAATTTAACGTATACTCATGCCCCCCCCCCGGAAAAAAGTCATAGTGTCTCAACTTATTATTGAAGCGGCTGCTGGTTGACTGAAAATAAGTCCGTTTGAGGATGGTAAAAATAAAAGCATGTGGCAAGGAAACGTAAGGATTTTTTTGGAAGGGTTACATTAGACTTAAATTCAAGTGGACATGGCAACTTAGATAAGGTTAGTTTATGAATTACATACGATGGACGGGCCAACAATTTTTTTTTTCATGTTTATGTTACATTTTGTTACAGTTAAAATTTGTGTTAGGATATGACCGTGATATTTGCATAGTAAAAACTAACATGCCGTGTTATTAATTAGGCTTGAAAACCCTTCTTTAACCATATGAGTTGACTTTATGAAAGATTTGATTTTCTCATTAAATTGTTTTTATCATGTTAACTTATATTAAAGGCCATAAACTGGAACTCAGGTCTCCTATCATATTTTCAAGTGAATATAAATTAAGAGCATAATCCAATTAATAATCTAATAAAATGTGACAGAGTGATCAAAACAATCCATTTAGTTTACCTAAACATTCGATAAACTTTGCCATTTATCGATTAATTCAAAGATTTTGTATATTTGATTATGATCAAGGCTGAGCGAGTTCAGAATACTTGGTCAATTTTAAACGACAAAAATATAATGTAATTCAGATTTAACTCCACAATTAAAATCATTGCAAACAATAAATATCACATATGGATACTTTGTTCGCTTAAGATAAAAATACAGATATAAAAACAGTAAACAAAACAGTAAATAAAAATAAATACAATTCTATGTAACAAGGAAGGATGAGCTCTACTACACCTTACTATGTTCATTTTTCCTTCAACTACATCGATTCACCTAACTTCCTGGAAACAATCGAGCAGGTTAGATCACAATATTTTATTATCCTCAATGTAACTTCTGGCTTATATGATAGAGTCTAGTCTAGATTCGAGCTTTCGAGCGACCTTGCGATTTGTTTAGCCTGTCCACATATTTGTTTTCTAGTGATCACTTCATGAATTCCTTCATTGCCAAGTTTCTGGCGTTGTGAGTTTTTTTATGCCCACCCTGTTAAACCGATGGTGCGGGGTTTTTGTCTGTTAACCCGATTTTGATCATGCTACATGCAATTTTCCGTCATATTTCCTTTCATTTTATTGATTATTATTACAAATAAAACCAATTATTTCATCAATTCCAGATCCGCGCCGGCTCCTTAGACCCACGTGACGTCGACTGGGATCACGTGATCGGCGATCGACGTCAACCGGAAGTCAGCGCGGAAACGACCGACGACACTTCCGGAACATTCCTAAGCGGCATAAGCCTCGCGCTTTTTATCCCGCTTCTCATCGTATGCATATTCCTATTAGTATTCGGTATATGCTTTCTTCGGCATTCGCTGAGTAAAAGATGTCGGCGTATCGATGGCGCGTCGTTCAACTCAATGTTTCGCGGTGTTGCGACGCCGTACGGCGGTGGGAGCGGTGATCGCAGTCGTAACTCGACCCGATCGACCAATCCTCTTCAGGTATTGCTTAATACAAATTGTAGCGTCTGTTATCTTCTTTAAAGGGCACAATTTTAATAACACGTAAATAAATAAATAAAATAAAGGCTACTACGGAATTGAGATAATTTTACATCTACTCTCTTGCCTTGTCCTTATGATCAACCATGTGCATGTTGCAATATTTTTATTTTTAAGTATCAAAGTTAATATCTATACGCTATATTTACACAGTATATGCGGCAGTATTGCCTTTTCATTATATTCAAGTACATTTACAACAAATTTCATTATAATTGTCACGATTTCATGTTGGATTAATTTCAACCATAAATCATATATGTTCAAGCGATCGATCGACGAACGCCTCAGCGGTCGCAGTACCGTAAGCACCGTTAGCAACGCCGCCATGACGTCATCATCAAAAGCAACGCCGCCGGTCTTGGTAACCAAGGTGACGCGACTCGGAAGCATTCGGGAATCTCCGGAAGATTACTACAAGAAAAGCATTCGTGAATCTCCCGATGATTACTATAAGAAATACATGAACACTATGAATAATCAGCGAAGCGTGTCAACGTCGATTGATGGTCGCGGCGGTGGTGGGGGTTTTATGAATAAATTCAATCGCACTGGTTCCTTCGGCGGTACCATAACTCCCGATTCGCAGTCATCTATGAGCTCGGTATTTTCGCGCATGACACGCAGTGATTATGGCGGCGGCGCTGGCAACATCCTCTCCAATAGCGCTATGTATCCGTTATCCGATAAAACCCTCGATACCCCAATTCCAATACCTATCATTTCACCCGCTGCCGATAAACCGGCATCAGCGCAATCCTTCCCGAATCTTATCTTATCTACTCATGATTCCATCATCCCTTATCGCCTTACCTGGATCACGCCCTTATCGGCCCAATCGGAACCGGTGGTTAATCAACAAGCGGCCGGCGGTTCGAATCTCGAGCGGAAGTTGTTTGCGCAGCTCGAAAAGCGAACGGAACACGCGACGGTCAATGTACTGTCGGCATCGCAAACGAGCGGGGTGGCGCATAACGCAAGCAAGGTATCCCGTTTGCAAACAAAAACCTCCGAATGATCTCATGCTGACCTAAAATTAACTTATATGAAGTCATGATGAGGTTTTGCACAAGCTCTGATGGTTTTATTTCGTACGATGTAGTTGGGTTTTATAATAGAAAATATTATTCATGCTAAATGTTTGGTGAGACCTAAGAAAATAATGTTAACATACAAAGTAATTGCTTTGAGTAATTAAAAAAAAGGTTATCGTTAAATAAGTAAATATTATGTGCCCTTGGTAAAGAAGATATAAACTAAATTTTTGGTAACTTACATGCTCAAATTATTAGCATGTCTTATTTTATTTATCCGATTGATTTCTGACTTCTCAAGCTGTCCGATAAATCGCCGTTCCACCCGAACAACAACACCCCGACGAACGGATCCGACGCTGACAACCTACCGGAGGACGTTTTTATCAATCACACAACGCACTCGTTCATCGCACCTAATAATGAGTCGGGAATGTTCGCAGGAAACCTGTCGGGTGAGTTTCAATTATTTAAAATGGGCGTGTCACAAGATTTTGACGACGGGAGAACTTATAATAGGTAAACCAGACACGTCGTTTCCCAACGCGACGTTGATTGAACGTACTTCTACGAGTCCGTTCTCATGATATAAGAAAAGGATGTAGTTCTGTTGCGAAAAAGTTAAATCGCCATTCCATCCGAACAAAAACACCCCAACGAAGGGGTCAGATGCTGACAACTTGCCAGAGGACGTTTTTATCAACCACACAACGCACTCCTTCATCGCACCTTATAATGAATCGGGAGTGTTTGCAGGAAACCTGTCGGGTAAGTAATTATAAAAAAATGTGCGTTTCACAAGTCTTGGCGACGGAGAAACTATGATATATAGCAAAGTAACGCCTCGCGTGACGTTGTTTGAACGTACCTTTCTGAGTTTGACCTAATTTTGAAATTTACCAAATTGGGAACGGCCTCTCGACGTCAGAAGTTCAATTTCTTAATATCAAGTTTTAGGGCAACGCTTGAAATATGTATTTTGTAACAAAAAAATAATAAAATTACTTTATTCATTTTTAAATGCTTTCAAAGCAAAGTAACGTAATAGGGGATTTAACTCATTTTAGTTGCTCAAGCAAACTATTTTTATATGTTTCTAATAATGCGTTACCCCAGAGTTGAATTTTATGCATCACGTGATATGCCTCTTTCGATTTTCATCATGTTCAACAGCGGGTGATATTTTTATGCAGCATTTGCATGATATCATCGGTTTTATAAACACATTTATAAAAAGATATAGCAATGACTGTATATATATATATACTATGTCGACAAGACATATCGAGAAACGTCGAAATAATGTTTTCATATGAAAACTTTCCGGATCACCTGAAATAGAAACAACGTTTATACAACGTCGCGACCAGACCGGACGTAGGAGAGACGTTTATCTAGCGTCTGGACGTAAACGAACGTCGGGTAAACTTTCATCTTGGCCCAATAACAGTGTCCTTTTGACGTCACACCCGAACGCCATGGTGCATGGACGATCATCACCCAGTGCGTACTATCCAATACGGGGCGACAGACAAGCAGACAAATTCAATCAGTCAGATAGCTGGAATGAAGTCAGTGCAAAGTCCTATTTATAGACCATACCAGAAAAATATCACTAGAGGGTGGTTCCTGTTCACTAGTTCGTGCAATGGAAATGGATCTATTCCAGGCTCGATTAGAGTAATTTGTCTGCGAATTACACCCCGACGTATCATGAATATCACACTTTAGACTCAATTCGTCTCCAGTCTATTTTTCTTTATATTTTACCATATTTTTCTGGCCCACCAGGGAAATTGTTCTAGACTTGATTGTTATTGTAACATTTGTTCCTGTAAAACAAATTAGACGTCTAAACAAGAATACACTTCTTTTGTGGGACACACAAATAACCATCGCCAAACTATGTTTTATTGCAAAGCTGATGAGAAATAAGTTACGAATGGCAAAGGATGCCTAAACCCACTCGGAAAACAACCCCCTAAGAACGTCCTGACCACGTCGTTACACGTCTCGACGTCCGCGACGCATATGTTGAAAATAAGACATCCCATCCAATCCCTTCAAATGACGTCTTAATGACGTGTTGTAATGACGTGATGTATTAACACGCCCGCTCCACGTCGTTTATTAGACGTCGTAATGACGTGTTATTCAAGTCATCCTTATGACGTTGCATATATGACGTACCATTTACGTCGTGATATGACGTTGTAATAACTTTGTATTCTGAACGGGGCGTGATTCGACGTTGCTGGGACCCCAGTTAAGGACCAGCTTACGGATTGATCTTACTGTTAAATTACATTGCCAATACCCCTCGAAAAAAAATGACATTTTTTTTATTTTCGACACTTTTCACTTCGAAAAGTGTCGTTTTCTAATTGGAATAAGATGGTTCAGTTGAAAATCTATCATGTTCGCCAAAAATGTATATATATGATATTTATATGCAATATATTTTAGATGTTTGAATAAAACGCGCGAGCAATTTAAATAACCTCAGAAAATGACGTCCTTAAAAGATTCATAAACGACGAAATGCGGACGACTTAAGGACGTCGCATTTAAGATATAAACGGACGTCTTTGACTGCCCGTCCTTTAGGGGTCGGATATTGACGGCGAAGCGACGTCTTAAAATTACGTCCGCCAAAATTACACCTGGGCTCAATATACATTTATGGACCAAGAAAGGACGGGTATAAATGACGTCAGAGGACGTGAATACGACTAACCTTTGCCGAGTGGGAAAGGATTATAGGCCGATATTGTATTTTTATGCGCACTTTATAAGCAATATCTGATTACTAAATTAGTCATTAATACAATGATTTTTGAAACATATGAACGATGAAATCGGGGCATGTCTAAAACTCGACCTTTATTAACGTATTACAGAAATAAACAGATAGGTTAGTCTAAAAAAAATGATAGCCAAATGCAGCTAATATCACTTTTATTTAGTTAAGCTGCATGACACTTTACTCTCATCCCGCTATGCAAGTCGTCAAGCAACGTTGGGAGGATGTTCGTAGTCGACGTAGGAAAGACGTCGCTATTACATCGCAACAAAGACTGATGTTAGGAGAACGTTCGGCTGAGTCTAACTTCGGGGCGTAAAAGAGCATCCGTAAAATACATGGTACGCATGACCCTGTATTGTTTATATACATCACGTATGCAGATGACATTCAGCCTGTTTCCAATATTTTTTTTTCTAGCTGGAACTCCACTTCTCAACGCCCTCGGTTCTTCGCTCGTGCGTCGTCAAATCCAGAGCGTGGGATCCAACGCCTCAACTCTGGATCGGAGCCAGCGATCCTCGCGAGGCGGAAACGGATCTCTCAGTGGCATGGGCGGCATTGCCACGTGGCATCACAACGACATCTATCGGAGCGACAAAACGACGACTCCGCAATACTTAATAAAAAATGGTCAACTACAAGGAGCCATACATTCGTTTTCGAATAGTAATACGGCGTCACCCAGTAATGGCGGCAGCAGTGTTAAGGTCGGTTGCAGAAACATGTGTTTGCGTTTGGAAATTTGAATAAAACGAAACGATATGTTTATGAATTTATTTATTTGATTATTAGCAATTGAAATATGTAAAACATTCACAATCAATTCTGATAATATCATTATATAAACATATTGCTTTGCATGTAGTTTCTGAACAAACATTACATATAACAAGTAATGGCTACATTTCGATGACCGTATTTCGCGTAAAATATACCAGGGATTGTTTGTGCGATACATTTGTATGGATCATGTCATATTATTCTTTGTTTCGCCATAGGCTTTCAGCGGCCGTAATAGCGGCGTGCACAGCAATAAGATGACACATATCTCGGACGAGGTCAACAAAGGTCACGATCACGCGGGGGTCAACATCAAAGGTCAACATCAAGGCGGTCAGGGTCAACCCTATCAGGGTCAAGGTCAATACCAAGGTCAACATCCAATCGAAGGTCAACATCGTGAAGACGTGTCCATGTGTGCCAACATTGGCAGTAGCAATACGTCGATGAGTCATCAGAATTCCGAGAATCAGCTGCGATCCATAGCAGGTAGGAGTATCCAACTTCGACACTTTTGCTGGAAACTACTTTTAAACTGTTCATGCAGGCAAAATAATAAAAAAACGTTTTTTGCTTAAGTACTGATAATAGCTGTGTTTTGATCACTTTCGCACCCAACATTGCGATTCCTTATGGGGAAAATTGGAAAATTCGTAAAAGCTTCCCATATAGCCCAACCCGTATTTCAGCTCCTCCGTCTCCTTACATAAAAAACCTGCGTTATGATTTTAACGAGATTTTCATCAAACTACAGGAAACGCGATGGTGGCACCCTCCAACGGAAGCGGAAGTGGCGTCGCCGCCGGAAATACGTCATCGGTTTGTGCGCATGCGGGAAGCAACGAAACGACGCAGACGTGCGATTCGTCGCTGACTACAATTGGATGCGATGGGGGTACTATTCGAAGCCATTTTATGAAAAAAAAATATACATAAAGGCACGGTGCAGAAATTTTCAATCGTTTTTTATGCACGGTGACGCAACAAATATACCAGTTGCTATCAAGGTTTGCACTGTTTACAATTGCAAAATAAATACATATGTCAATATATGAATACAAATATTTTCTTATTGTAGTGCCTTCGGGTCAAATAATTGCCCGCATTTCTCTGTACAAAAAGTTGTATATAATTCTTCTTTTTTTACTTCGAGGTGATGACGGTCATGAACAAGGTCACGGTCAAGGTCACAGCACATCAATCGAGCACGTGGGCAATTCCACAGCCATGACGGACGCAGGGTCCTATTACGGGATGGGAGGCAATCCCGGATACAGCATCCACGCCCTGTCAGCCATTCAGTCCAATAGCCTTGTGTCGGAAGGAGTGACAATGCAGAGTTTGACGGGGTCAGAGGTGAATTCAGAGGTCGTGATGAGTAGTGGTCACATGGTGTCGGAGGGGACACAGACGGGATCGCATCTGATATCAGGTACAATCTTCTATTTATTATATTTCATTGAGTTAAGTTTGAATTTATCCAAATTGATTAATTATTCTATGGTTTTACTAAGATTTTTATGTTTTTCTGAATACTCATATTCAAGTACAATGTACAAAACTATCTGCTGTTTGAATCTTAGCAATATTTCAAACTGTAAGTGATTATTAGAAACCTCGCGGATACAATTCATATACATGCACTTTCACATAACGTAGCATCTAAATGTCATGGCATTTTTCGATGAAATGCTTTTTTTCTCTCCAGGTATAAGTAGCGAGGCACCGACCGACGACCTCCCCTCTTTCGCAAGTACTACCCGGTCAGCTCCGGCCATCCTCTCGCGTCCGCCTCCTAACTTAACGCAACGCATCCGCACCGATACCCCGTATGTCCCGGTTCCTCCCGGGGGCAAGGGAGGGGCGGGAGGAGGAGAGCTGGTTTTGCAGCCCTCAGCGCTGGCGAATATTCCTGAGCAGGAGGGGGATGATAATAGTGCAGGTAAGTAGTTAGATGGAAAATGAATTGATTATTCTAGCTCGCAATAGGTTGAATGAAAATTGTAAAAATGATATGATATAGCAAAAATTGCAACAAATAAAAGTTATCTTTAAGCCTTTAACCTTCCCGTACGAAAAAGTAGAGCCATATTATGACCATAACCGAGAAGAATTTGAGAAGCGGTATTATGGTTTTATTACCGGCGGTAATGTTCCGTTTATGGGTGAAAACAGAACGGTATTAATTACCGTTTCGGACGGTAATACCGTTGGGTCCTCAACAGTAATATGGTTCGGCAGGAATGTTCCGTTTATGGCCATATATTGGGGAATATTTTGGGCAGTAATATCGTTCGATATATCCAATATTGGTGAAAATATTGAACGATATTTATATACCGTTCAGACGGTAATACTGTTTGGATCCTCTGACTTTCAAGAGTAGTGTTTTACTCTTACAAAGATTGACGAGAAGTATTTTTTATGGTTA
>LQRL01096714.1:38163-53686 GCA_001703475.1 Hydroides elegans | reverse complement strand
TTTATGTCTATCAGATATAATCAAATATATATCAATATTATTATTATTATTATTATTTTATTTATTATTTTATTTTAAGAGCTGGTAATAGAAACAGAACTAACAACGTTGGATATGCCACTTAAACATCTAGGTAACTTTAAGTCATGATTTTTGGTTTAATTACCAGCAGTTTAAAATGAGATTTATTGTTACTAACATCTCATCTGTGATATATGAACATAAATGATATTTTAACCCTAATTGCTATGGGTCATATACAATTATATCCGTATATAGAATGAATAGATCAAGTATAACCGTACTATCTTAATATAAATATGTTCATATAATTCGAAGCATTCTTATATTTTCCTAATAAAGAGAAAGAAACTGCAACAGAACAACCGAAGTCTGAAATACCCACAAATACACTAGGTATTTTCTTACTAATTATCCATTTTCATTTTGTCTATAACCAAAAGCTTGATATAAAATGGTTTGCGTTTTGATATTAATTCCGTGGTCATCGTAATTGTTCTGTGCTTATTCAAGTATGATTAAATAATGTTTTACCCATTTTTGTTAGCAAAGATTTATTTTATTAAATAGAGCAAACAATTTCAACAGAGCAACCCACACCGGAGATACCCATTGAAAAACTAGGTAACCTAACATGTGTTATTGAGCTGTTTATAATTGTTTTCCTGTTTCCAGCAGTTAATATAAACGTATCCGTGCTCATATGTTCCTTTCTTGTGTAACATAACTTCAATGTAATTGTAGAAAAAAACTGTGCTTTACCTTTTAAAATGATTTTTATTTCATGTAATATAACATTAAAATGTGGTCACATGTTAGTATAAATATAATAAACAATATTTAAATGTTTTTCTGTTTTTTTTTGTTGAAATTATCTTATATTTTGTTTACAATAAAGAGCCAGGAAATGCAACAGAAAACCCAGAATCGGAAATGCCTAAGGAAAAACAAGGTAAATGCTTAAAATATTTGGTTTCTTTTATTTGTTTTTTTTTTGTTGTATATTGTTTTGTTATCAATTTTTACTTTATTTCATACTGAGTGAAATATATAATATCTTCAAATACCTTATAAGATTTTGATGTATTTTCCAAAAGCAGTTTACTTAGGTAAAACATAGTATTAGAACCTTATTTGTTGTATTTTAAAACGAATATACTCGAATTGATTTTTGAAAAGTGGTTTGTTTATAATACAGAACTAGATATTGAAACATTGAGATCTTAATAAGATCTGAAGTGCCAATATACAAACTATTCAGGCTCATATCTATTTATTCTGCTTAATTTCTATAATAAGCAATTCAACTTAAATTGATTGTTACTTGAAATTTCGAGAATTGTTAATCATCTTTACACTTTAACGATTGAATTTATTAGTTGCTTAATTATGATGGTTCAAGGTTAGATTTGTAACGCCAAAGTAACAAGGGCTATTTCAAACAGCTACTGGTTGTATAATATGTGTTTTATATATTTCAATGGAAGGACTAGCGTTCAAGATGCTTTTAAATATGTATTTCTCTATGTTTCAGAGAGCGTTCTGTTCCAAGCATTTTCGAGCAATCTAAACGCAAACATGTTCACTTCTGAGACGAACCTAACATTTTCTCCCGCATTCATTAATGAAGGCGGGGCTTTCAATGATGACACATCAATGTTTATTTGTCCCGTTAACGGTATGTGGTATCGCTTAAGTCTCCATGCACTTTTTACATTTTATCAATAAACAATTCTAATGTTTAATCATCGTACCTACTTTTGATGTGTATCAGAAAGTGAAGCTATACATCACAAATAGCGTGATATTATAACATGAACAATTGTCCTACTCGTTTACATTAAGTGTTGGAAAATTATCACGTTAGAAAAATAAAAGATTTAATCATAAAAAAATGTTGATGCTGAGGTCAATGCAAACAAGGCAATTTCATAAATATCTTTATAATGTTATTGTGCTTTTCAAATCTTAAAAAATGTTATTGAGTGATTTATGGATCCACGTTTATGTATGATACATTATGTTATTATCAGGCACGGATCCATATAAAGGCAAACACGGCGAGATCCGCCGATTGGCGCTCATATAATATACCAAACTGTAAATTGTTTACCCATATTGGTCTTTAAATTTTCATAATATAGGCTTTCTGGTTCGTTTTTCATCCGCTCTCAAATGTATTTAACAGAGGTTTTTCGACTTTATACAGGGTTTTTCGACTTTTTACATATTCTTGATTTAGGATCATCGGTTATTTGTTTGGATCCGCTCCTCTGTATAGAAAATGGTTGATTTCAGATTTCAGATATTCGTGTTAAAATGAGCAGTATTGATTTAATGTATCTACAGGTTCCTTAATTTAATGAGCGGCATTAATTTGTTTTCCACGGGCTCCTCATTTTAATGAACGAATTTGATTTCAGGCTTCTACGAGTTCCTTGTTGTTATGAGCGGTTTTAATGGACACCTCCGTGTTGTTATCATGCGTGACGGCGAAGTTGTGTCTCCTGTTGCAATCACGGCTGCGAGCGGTACAACATCTGTTAAAGCCATCGTTTCATGCAAGGAGTCACAGAAAGTATATGTTAAGGTAACATTTAATCAAAAGCTTGAATCAATGCCGCTCACAAATAAAACAAGCCCATAGTTCACCGTCACATTCAATATTCAAAGGTATGAATGTACCTATTATTTTTATTGAACTATTTCTATAATTAGGTTTAAATTTAAGCGAAAAAAAAACAAATAGCCGAAATAATGGTTCGACATTTTTGTCAAGTCCATTTTCACTTCAATGTTGAATGTGATACAAAAAACATTGTTATACCGTAAACGTTAATTTTATGCATGATAAAATAAATAAACAAATTGTGTGTATGCTGTGTTATATAAATATTTTACGAACAAGTGTATCATAATAATATGTGTATCCCTAAATTCATTGTTTTTATTTAAACAAACCTTTAAGATATAACTTACTATTTCGACTTGAGTTTTATTCATGTATACCGCAAATAAAACACACAACATATGGAATGTAATATTTTACCAATGTAATTCTGTAAAACTGCAAGCAATATATATTTGTCCAAATATATATTTCCAATATGTTCAAAGGTACTATTCGGAACCGGGGTGATGGTGAACAGCGTGAACGGCATGTCACTAAGAGGCTTCTCGGGAAAGCTCATCGCCACGTTTTAGAGAATTGAAACCAACCATCTTGCTTTAAAACTTAGCTGACCTTAGCGGTTAATTAATTTAAGATTAACACGTACGAGATCGAAATGAAGTTGATGATGAGGATTTGTGCAAGCACATAAACTGGAATAAAGGGAAATATCTATCTATGCGAGTCCACTATTTAAACTATCTATCATATGTCAAAGTTGCAGTTATTATCAAGTTTTATGGGTTTACCCATACGCACTATGCAAACAGCTGTTTCGCTATGAATGTGTGTTTAGGTTTCAAATAAATAGCACCCCTTGTGGCACAACAATTTTATTTTCACCTTGTTGCCATCTATGAATATAAAAAGTCATGTATAAAGTCTTGATATCTCATATCAAAATTCTACTGTGTGAGTTTAATGTAAAAAATTCAGCTTGAGACATGGTTATAAAGACAATTTATCAAATTTATGAGGTCGAACATTATATTTTGCGCTTAATCATTAATATATTTAATCAGTTATAAGAGCACATATGAGTTGCAGTTCTTGTTACCTATTTAAGTGACTGTTTACATGAGGAGCGGAAAGCATGGGCAGCGGCAATACTACAATACTACTATAATTTTAATTTTATATTTTTATTGGTATATCGGCACTGAGCGCCATATGTTCTATAACAAACATATACGATGCTTCTGCCGCTCCTTTTCGCTTCAAGTGTAAACAGGCCTTAAATCATGTAAGCGGCAATATCCTTCAGTCGCGGATTCAGATTATTTATTTATTTTTTTATGAACAATGCTTATATAGCGCTTTTTATAATGATATTACACATTATCTTGGACTTTGATGCACCTACGGCATGCAATATAAAACGGGAGGCGCCTTATCATTTTCAGGATTACACATTAAAACTAAAATAAACACATTTAAGCCGATATGCTTAGGATATTAATATCAATAGCTTACAGCCTCATTGAGATCCGACTCTGACACACATATATCAGACAAAGTTCTTATAAAAAACACAACCTCATGCCAACTCAAAAATGACAAAATATGAACAAAGTATAGAAGACCTTATATATTGTCCGGATATGTTGCTAACTTAATGTTTACTTGATGAACAACGTGTACATTAAAGTATTATACAAACTGCGTCAGTGTATCATTGCCATGGTGTAAATTTATAATAAATTTGTCTGATATAATTTAAAATATTATTCATTTAAGCATGTTCTGTCAATTTCAAAGCGGTAATCCTCACTTAAATTAATTAATGCACTCTAATACTCTTGTAGTTTTATTTTGCTTCAGTATAGTATTTCAAAATGACGTCATCGTACGAATCAAAGTCATTTCTGATTGACAATTTTCTTTATTATTGAGAGCAAATTATCTTTCAACTCCATCAGGAGACAATATAAATGCATAAACACATTATATATATTATATCAAATGAATAATTGATTAACTCTATTGATAAACTGTATCTATGAGAATAAAGACAATTGTTAAATACTCTATTGTATCATATTTGATGCGTTTGTCTTGAATGAACAAATGTAGCATCATCTTACCTTCGCCAGTAAACAGTTACATGCTTTTGATCACAACCGTTAGAACAAAGACCTTTGGCATCAGCATGAATGAAACATAAAACGGGCAGTTGATTGCAATGATACATTATTCAATACACGTTATGCAAATCAACAAATTGTGTTCATTTAATATCTAGTAAATGTCAGGCTGCTGTACAATTAAAGGAATGAACGAGACAGTTAAGTTTATTCAGTAGAAATCTATGACATTAAAACATTCAACACATCACAAAATGGACAGTAAAATTATATTTGGAATTTTGCTCATATTATTTTGTATTGGAATCATAAATGCAATGCAAATCGCAGGACTCAATTATATCGTTAAGAAGAATACTAAATGTGGATTCAATGTATCCGAGCATTTGACGACTAGTTCAGCCATAAAATGCGCAACCGAATGTAAAAAAAGACGAGAATGCTGGGGCGTAAATTTCAAAAGACCTCAATGCGAGATTCTTAATTATGATCTGGATGATGAAGAATTTGTTGATGAGCAAGACTGGAGATGTATCCGTATGTATTCATATATGCTTTAAAACTCTGTTTGTTTTAATATGTTTTTAATTGGAGTGTTGCTATGTTTCAAAACCACAGCATGCATGACATCCCAATATCTAAAAGAAACTTCTATCTCTCAAATTGACATGTATGGCATACAGATATCTACAAGAAACTTATACTTAACCGAAAACTATTCGGTACAAATGCATATTGTGCTCCAACTTGCACAATTGTATCACGTGACTTGATGAAATGCAAATAGGCAATCATGGGGCTTACATTCAGTAATATAACTAACCGTGTTTAGATAAGATAAGGTTATAATAAAAATAAAAAATATGACTAAATATCAACAGCTGGATAGCTTGATATGTTTGTTAATTTCTATATAATAAATAGTATTTTTCTTTACTCTTATTTAAATCAACCTAATTTCAATTTCCAGTGAACATTGAAGTAGTATATGTACATAATAAGACTTCATTGAAGAGTATTTTATCTGATATGTGTTTAATTGATTTTGCATTATCAGATGAATACAATGAATGTCAGTCATCACCATGCATTCACGGACACTGCATTGATGGGAGGAATGCCTACGAATGTGCATGTTATCCGGGGTTCGAAGGCGAACATTGTGAAGGTTGAATTTATATATCATTAATGTATATACTTTAAATATAAATAATATGCCTAATTGAATCTAAAATACATTACTACACCATGTTTTTGTTTTCTGATTACTTTCAAATTTAGTAACTGTGACGGTTGATCTGATAAAAATAATTAATTGCCGTGTAATATGAATGTTATAATTATATGTTTTATTACATTTAGTTTCAATGCGGTACCCTGTATCTTAATTACAAAGAGGCTATTGTTTTTACTCCATTATTTGACTTTATATTAGATAAACTCAAATTGATTAGTCAAGAAAACAGACATAATTTCCATATAGTAATTTCCATTGGTAAATGTAATAACCATCAAAATGGCTACATATGTAGTGATAGCTTGTGGTTTAACGAGGATACAGCTATACTTCCATGTGTATCATTAGCTTTGTCAGCATTATATTTGTAAACTACAATTATAATAATGACTCATTTTTGAAAAGCATCCCAATATTTTTTCAATCATTCAATTATTCATTATTCATTTGTTTCAAAGATGACATCAATGAATGTGAGTCTTCACCCTGTGCCCACGGTGAATGCAATAACGAAGCAAATGGCTATTCGTGTAATTGTCCAGCTGGCTATCAAGGATTCAACTGCAATGGTAAGTTCTAAATTTATACAAAATATATAATTATGAGCTCATTGTGACCTTGATGGACCACATGAGACAATTTTAGATCAACATGAGCTCAGCATGAAGTTTTGGACAAACGGAACGTTTTTATTAATAAGTGTTGAACTTGATTTTATAATTGATATGTATAGTAAATACCGATTACGTAAACTAAAGAATAAAGTTATTTAAGTGTCACACAATCTGTTATTCTTTCAACAAATAATTCAAGCTATGAAATACGTAATAAAATACCTTCAAGTTAACATTACGTCGCATAGAAGCTACATTTTAGACACATTATTTCTTTCTAAAGCATAGAAATACGATAGATGCACATATTGCGAATTGACTAAAACGTTACTTTTTTTATTCACATGGAGAATGTATTGGTGTGGAGTATGGATCGAAATGTTACGTATTGAGCTCAACTGCTCTTTCATGGTTTGACGCGCGTGATGATTGTATTGCTGGAAGAGGGAATCTTGCTGAGTCGTGCAATAATGGGGTAAACGCAGTGTTGGCTGATTTCAGACCAGGTATCTTTTTAAATTTGTTAGTTTATATCGATTGAGTTTAAGTTTGTAAACAAAACATACGAAATTCTGTCTGTGTTCTGAATTTATAATGCTAAGTCATGCAATAGTGGTAAAAACACAGGGTTGGCTGAGTTGCCAGGTAACCCTCAATTTAGTTAAATATGATGTTGAGGTGACAGCAAAACAGCAATATGCCCATATATGCGTTTTGAGTTTTAGTGCTAGACCACGTTATAGTTCGATTAACGCAAAAGTGGCTGAGTTTAGACCAAGTTTACCTGAAAACTGGTTAAATTAGTGATAAATTGATATTAAAATCAGCAAAATGCCCTGACATACAGTGTGCTTTTTTCATATCCCCCGAAGAACGTGTAATAAAATTACAGTAAGTTATACTGCATGTTTGAACGCATATTAGTTATCCGATTAGCGTTAGTGCAAAATCATGGTTATATGATATATTTATCTATCTATGCAACAATTAATCGCTTGGCGGTACACGAATATTGTTCAATAAAAAAAAAACATATTTATAGTCCTTGAAAAAAAAACACAACTCGTGATATTTCGGAAACTATTCAAATGATTTCATGCGTGTACCTTTTTGTTTTATTTTTAGATACTACCACATGGATTGGAGCTACCTATTTAGGAGGAGGCTGGAATTGGTTGACAAATGGATGTGTCTATGATGATTACATGGCTTGGAGGAATGGAGTAGAACCGCATCCCAGCTCGCAAAAATGCATGGCTATTATGCACGGTGGATGGGGAGCTGGACCATGTGCAAACATGAAGAGATTTATATGCGAATATCATTAAAGAAGATGGTGTATGCATCAATCCTATCTACAGTTTTTAATTGATTTTGACCACTACAATTTAAAAGTCGCATTGAAGGAATCTGTAATATAAGTGCATATATGACAGGAGGTGGTTTAATTTCATTCTTTGTATGAATTATAGAAAATTATAATTGTAAAAAAAATAATGCACCAAATATAATAAACATTTGTAGCTATTTCAAAATATTGGTTTAGACCTGTGCTCATCTAATAACCATGCCGCAGAACACCCATGTACGCCAGCTATAACATATGTCTAATGAAACATGCTGGTATTCAGTGTCTTAAACAAACTATTAATTTGTAATATTCAACTGGTTTATGATATATCTATTCTTATGTGTATATGTCGTAATTACTATGATTTTTATGATACAATTGTGCCATAAAATTCCTTTTCAGTACGTTTTCTATTAAAAAAAATAATTATTTTAGATATGTAATTCTCCGGATAATACGGACCATAAATAATATTAAAGGTTATTCTATACATTTAAAACATGTATAGATTGCACATACCTATATTGGACATGGATAAACGGTGACAATAATTGATGTACGTAAATATGAGTTTCTGTGATTGTATTTTATAAGATTGTGACTCTTATTTGTAACAAAAGCACAGCTTTAATAAATGAGGTGACATATTTTATTGATGGCTTATATATCTATGTATTCAAATCAATTTAAAATCGAAATTCATGCTTTCGAAATATGAAAAACTAAAAATATAAAATATGAAAATATCAAAATGTGCTTTGAAAATAAGTTAAGTACCTTTTTTCAAATAAATGCTTGAGTTGATGTTTAAAATGTTTCAATAGAGATCATCAATAGATTGTAAATAAATTTATGCTTCATTTGAGTCGTTTTATTTTAAGTTCAGACAATTCGACACAAAAAAAGGAAAACAAATCTGTTAATTAGAAGTTCAGTTCTCACTCGCTTGTTATAGAATGTCAAACACAGGTTTATTTACTATTGAAAGCATGACTATATGTTAATAATATGCAAACAATATATATTAGTGATATTTTCGACGAAAAAAAAGAAGAGATTCATTTCAAATATATAGTTGATTATTTCGAACTCATAGAATCGAAAATACATTAAAAGCTCTTTCGAAAATTAAACATCTGCTTTGTGTATTTTTAATTATTTTGATTTTTATATTCATAAATATCCAAACATAAACATAATAATTGTAATAAAAATAAAATGAATGATGTTTTGGTCTTGTAACACCAATCGGAGTAGCTTGATATATCACTAAATATATATTACGTGATACATAGCTGGAATTTAAATATGTTAATAACAGTATTTTTAATGTTAAAACTACATGTATATAAAACCAACATTTGGATTATTCAATTTGTTAATATTACCTAAGTGATCGAGGATATTGATTTTTCATGACATATATTTTCCAACGAACGTTAACAAACATTTCGTTTAAACGTTGAGTATTCCGCAAATGATATTAACATGGTGTGTAAAATAAGAGCCCCATTTTCAATAAAAGAGCGAGCCTCATTGTCAATAGAAGTACGTCACAAATATGATTTACGTCATCATCACCCTTTTTTCACGGCGGTTGCTAAGATTTCAAGTTGAGTCGGGACGTTCTTCGCCGACAGCAAGGGTCATAAATATGCTGAACTCAATCATATTACCAAAATAACTTCCAGGATATGAAGGTTACCCATTGAATTTCAACAATTCACTGTCAGAGCAACCGCCGAAACCCCTAGCAACACAGAACCCAGTACCCCTGGTAGAATTCAAACATTGGGACCTTGAAATAACCAGGTCAGCCAGAATATTATCTCGTTTGACCGCGTGCGGCTCATAGAGCATGAAAAATCATTGTGAATCCTAAATTTGACAAATTGTCATTGCAATTTGAAATTTCATTTAAACATTCAATTCAGTTGCGGAATAGTTATTGTTATTTGTCGCTATAGTCGCAAATGCAATAGCTGTTTGTTGACGTTAAGTCAACACTTAATCGGAGCTATCAGCTTAGTCACATTAACTTGTTCGCCTATAAGTATATATTAACTTTTCAGTCTTTAACCACGATAACTATATGTGTCAGTGTTGCCAAATATATAGATATAATATATTTAAAACAAAACTCATAGTAAACTAACTTTACTGCGGACTTAAAAATGAATATTTGTTCATATTGATATATTGGTCTGTCGTTGAGCCAGTAGCGGCTTGGCATCAGACAGTATTATGTTGGATGAATTAATATGTATATTTGATTTAAAATGAAAGATAATACATTGGTTTTTCTTATTAGAAATATATGATATTTTAAAAATAATTGATTCATAATAATTGACTCATAATAAAAGTAGTGAACAGCTGCCAAACAATTATGATCAATAATTATAATCAGGTACTTGAATCCAATTTGACCCCTTACAAGAATAGGGTGCGTTTACGAATATTCATGTAATCGCCAACCGCCCGCCCCGCCTTTTATGCCCATTCATTAATTAAACGATACACATGTAGTATTATGGAAATAATAGAGTGCAACAATACAAAATGAAAAAAAAACTCAAATCAGGTTTGTTCCCATGTCTTAGTGAGCGATTTTCTAATATTGCTTATTATATTGACTATCAGGGTATAATATGAAATATTTCGCTTACAAATCATTTTCGAAAAGAAATTAACCCATGTGAAATCAGTTATTTAAACATTTATCAATGTTAATATTGTCTTATCTGGAAGTGCAATTAAACAATAGTCCGGGTGCAATACACACAAATATTGCATGATAAACCTTCATCATTTCAAGTTATGCACCATGTCATGAATATATTTATTGTTAGAGTAGAGTGACATACGGGTTGACATGATTATAGTTTTTATTTCCAGACCAATCACGAGTGTTGATTTTATTTTTATTTTATGTAAATCTTCTTAAAATATGATTTACATTTATTAAGTAATTATCATAATTTTTTGACACTGTGTAATTTAGATATTTACGGGGAACTTATCATACAATGTATTAAATCATAAATATTGTAAGTTTGCTGGAACACTCTGACGCTGTGTTGACGTTACGCTTCAGCAGGTGTTTATGTCAAGTAAGCATGACAAAAGCAGGTGACTGCTATGGCCACTTGTTCATGACCCTATTATGACATAATAAATTTTGTGACGTTTACGTAATGTTTCTTTACAAATAACTATTATTACGCTACAATAACGTTATTTTATGCATTTTTTTTTAATTTAGAATAAAACATAATCATTTATTTTTTTTACATAATAAGGTATTCGCAGCAATTAAAAAAGGTCCACTATATTTCCTTTTGTTATTACAAAAACACTGGTTTTTGCTTGTTTATTTACATAATATTTAACCACGTGGTAAAAGTTCAAACGTACTTCGAGTGACATCCGGATAAAAATATGTCATAGTCAGATGCCAAACTCCAAATCAAGTATTATCCGTTAATATTATGGTAATAATTTATTCATTCAAAACAAAAGAATACCATCTTCATTCCTTATTACTTTTTAACATAAACATGCCATATTGATCACCTTCAAACGAATATTTAACGCCGTTACTCTAACGGGTGTTTATTTACAAGTTCCATTGTTCTTATGCATTTGCGTGCTTACGTCACAGTATCTCTACGCAAAACATTGCGTCACAATTGGGCTCGTAATGATGACGCTTACGTTATTAATACTTTTTTAATGTCCGATAAATGTGTTTATATGCATTTTGGAAAGACAGAAGGTAGTTTCGTCGGTAGTTGGTGTATTATTTAATTTTTATAACGAACATATTTTAATTTCAAATGAAAAAAAAACGGATATAGTAAAGAGAAAATATTCAAGAAAATTACAATTATTAGCAGTAATCGTTGTATTAATACTGAAGGGTCAAAACCAAATTACTTGAACGATTTTATTTTTGGCACTTTCGGGAATTTTACATTAATTAATTATTTAAGTGAATTTGACATTAAGATCCAATTATCTAGGAATAAAATCAATACTACAATTCGTGATGAGTAAAATCTGTCAATTCTCCGAGGGAAAGCAAACGAAATAGTTTCACTCGAGCTTCGCTCTCATGAAACTATTTTTTTTTGCTTTCCCGAGGAGAATGGATAGATTTCACTTGTCACTCATGAGATATTGTCATTATATTTATCTATAATTGTGGTTTGCACCTATTCTTATATAACTAGATTTAATTAACTAAAAGAGAGATCATGGTATACCATCGTTTATAAAGAGATGGCCCTTAACATAACGTTTCAAAATACGGATGAGGGTCGACTACAACAATCATTCAAACACGTCAGAAGACAACATTAATGCATAACCATATCATATCAAATGAATTATTGATTAACTTCATCTTTCAAATTCATCAGGAGAAAAACTAAATGCATTAACGTATCATATCAAATGAATTATTGATAAACTGCGTTTATTAGAATGACGGCAATGGTTAAATACTCGAATTTAACAATTTGAACGTTCAAGGCTGCATGTTTTTATTTTGAAATAAATAGGCAACAGTAGCATCATAATACAATCCTCAGAAAAAAGATAAATGATAGGGATGCATTATTTACATAGCCCAGAGAGCACAGACGGGGATAAAGCAAACAATGCACTACAAGAACGCGTAAACGCACATCAATGGTGCAATTTTTCATGCAAAAAAATACTTTTATAAGCTGAAAGAAAATGTTATTCAAATTATGATAACATAGATATGACTAGTTGTTTTATCAACTCTTTTAGTGTTATTTTAACCTAATTTTTAGATTGTGCAATCGCAAATTGTTGCATGTGAATTTCATTTGCATATTGAATATATTTTTATAAACAAAGACAGATAAAAGACCTATGACTAAATGATTATTCTATAATGGAACAAGTAAATAAAGGTTTATATTACCCGTAATTGCTTCAAATAAATCACTAGTATTTACATTTAAACATGAATTTTATCCCGCTTTTTTATATTTGTAATGTGAATAACGCTTTTATTGTTATTTGCATACTCTTTCATCATATCATATTATTGCGTGAATTCGATACAACAGGATTGTTCTTTGAACTTCCATGGCTTGCAATTATGAATTATTCAATACATTTAATGCATATCAGTAAAACTTATACTTATCAAATAACCAATGAATACCGAAGTTATTTTACAATTGCAGGCCCGATAGAGCAGGTTGGGTTTATAAAGTAGAGTTTCATCCAAAAGAAATACAACAACATCATAAAAATGGGCAGTAAAATTATATTTGGAATATTGCTCTTCTTATTTTGTATTGGAATAATAAATGCAATAGAAATATCAGGTCTAAATTATATCGTTAAGAAGAACACTAAATGCGGATTCAACGTGTTCGAGCATTTGACCGCGAGTTCAGCCATTAAATGCGCAACCAAATGTAACAAAAGAAGAGGATGCTTTGGAGTAAATTTCAAAAGACCTCAGTGTGAAGTGCTAAACTATCAGCCGGATAATTGGGAATTTGTTGATGCGGAAGGCTGGAGATGTATCCGTATGTACATGTATATTTTTATTGGCCTATGTTTGTTTCTAAGATGATAATACATATGGACATTGTTATGTCCAAACATGATTTATGGCTTACAGGTATCAAAAAGTAATAGCTTACAAATTACAAATTTGATATAATTGAATATTTCATTATATATCAAATTAATGTATAATTCCTTTCCAATTCATCGTACGAAACATATGAATTTGATTCTTGCTCAAAAGTAAAAGTAAATAGATATTGGTCTTTAAGTTATTTATAGATGCAGTTCAATCTATTGCTAAAGCTACTTTACAATTTAACTATTTGAGGCAAAATAGATGAAACGAATGAACAAAATATTTGATTCGATAAAACAAATAAAAAAGACAAATTAACGAATAACGAATAAACAAATAGACAAAAACATATATAAAGTGACTAGATCGGAAAGCATTGGGCCTTTTATTAATATATCATATATTTGAATAAAAACAGTTCAATGTCTAACAAAATATATTGTTAACCAGAGCAATAACATCCACCCTTGCTTAAAACTATAAAAAACATTACGTGTTGAAAGAAACCAAGCGTACAATATGAAGGAAGTCTATAAATATCCTTCAAATATAACTGTAAAAATGCATAAACAAATGTGAACCTTGTGCTCGTATGTTCAAACATTCGTTATATGAAGAAAGTTACTTCACTTATTAGATCTCCTAAGATAAATTGTATAAGTTTTTCATCCGAAATGATAATCTTGCACTTGAGCAAAACTTTTTTATTCTAAATATGTATTAGATAAATCGAATAAACGATACAATCAAGACAAATACACACAAATTGTGATATGATAGATTGTGTTAACGATAGTCAAATTAGAAGTGGTTTCAACTGTATCTAACTCATCAGTAAACACTTCTTAGAAATATCCCGGTTAAAGAAATGTTCATATTATAGAGCCTCTTTAATATTTATTTTGGTTAATAAATATCGATTTCTATTATTGAATCAACTTACAAGATGAACTCAATGAGTGCCAGTCATCACCATGCATAAATGGAAACTGCATTGATGGGAGAAACGCCTACACATGCGACTGTTATCCGGGGTTCCAAGACGTAAACTGTGAAGGTTGATCTTTCATACATTATTGAGCAATTTATTATCTGTTTTGTTTAACTAAAACAACATTAAATGATCCCATTTTCAAATTACGTCCACATACCTTCACTTTCAAAGTTGATCGTATATGTATTATTAATATAAACCAAATGTGTATCTATTAATTATAATTTGTATAAAAGTTCAAAATTATAAGCAAATTCAGTATCCCGATTTCTGATTACAAATGGTTGTGTTTGATACTCAACAATTTACCTTTATATTAACTAAACTCAAATCTATCTACTCAAGACAACGTGCTTAATTAAGAGAGGTTTAAACACATTACGGTATTTCATAATTTGTAACAGCAAGAAAAATGTGTTTGTGAAGCAAATATATTTAGTTGGTGCAACTCTTGTTATAATATCAGCTATATTTGTGTTGACTATTTGAAATTAATTTTGTAAAATAAAATCAATGAGAGTAAGTCTCGGTCCATGTATTGTCCAACAAAATAACGAAACATATATGTTATAGTATCTATTGAAAACGCCTGATATCATATAGGTTTGGATTATATTGATTATTGCAACCATAGTGATATCGAAATTGCCCTGGGACATATAGATTTGAATTATATTGATTATTGCAACCCATAATGTTTCCCCAAAAAAAATGTTATTTACGCTTTTTAAGAGGACATCAATGAATGTGAGTCTTCACCTTGCGTTCACGGCGAATGCATCAATAATGTGAATGGATACACGTGTAGTTGCGTCGCTGGCTATCAAGGAACAAATTGCGATGGTAAGTTTTACTTATCACAACAAAACTATTTAATATATTTCATTATATATTTTCATACTTTCATATATTTCAT
>LQRL01096714.1:9447-29631 GCA_001703475.1 Hydroides elegans | reverse complement strand
CCCCCCCCCCCCGCGAAAAAAATGCAACCCTAACCCATCCCCCCCCCCCCACAACCAACACCCAACGTTTTTACATGTTAAACGGATCAAATGCCATGGCTTAGATCAATTCCAGCAATCTATATATTTTAATTTGCCAAAGCCTCATAACTAACCGATTGTTCTTCAATATAATAAAACAGACTGGAATGCCGAGCTTAATATAAGTGTTTATTCCATGGAAATGAAAATAAAGGTTGTGGTTTATTATTTACAAAACATCTTAAGAATAAAACTTGGTGTAAATAAATTCACTTGACGCTATATGAACCTTTACGTTTGAATCTCACCCAATACTTAACTTAAAATGGACAATAACTCAATAATAGCTATTGTGCACAACCACATTAAATGATAACATTTTTATTATCAAAGCTTCATAACAAACCAATTGTTCTTCAATAAAACCTTTTAGACAGGAATATACATGGCCTTATTTTTGTGGATTCCGTGGAAATAGCTATGAAGGCAGCTGTACAAATAACTTCAGCGCTTAGGGCCTTCTAGTGCTTGTGATTCAATCTTTACCAGATCCATACATTTTTCGTTTCTTGAGCAATGATTACTTGTTATCTCATTTACAATATAATCAGACAAAAATGCATGATCACATTTATTTACAGCGGAAACCAATGTTTCGTTCTTAAATTTTGACTAGATATGCAACGTTTTTCTTGAATACATTTTATCGCAAAATCTTCATTACCAACCAATTGCTCTTAAATATACCTACATAAACGGGAATATCCATGGCTAATATTATTGCGGATTCCAGTGAAACTACTATAAAGGCTGCAGTACCGATGACTTCCGCCCCCGGAGCTTCGACTGGTTCTTTTAGGGCAGGGGCACTTTCGACGGCGGGTAAAGCTGTGATAAAAGATGAGTTGAGTTTATAAATGATATATAAATATTAATTTTTTCTCCATAATGAATATAAACATGATAAGCATTTTTTAGTTTGAACGTTTATATGTATAAACAGACAGTTAAGTATACAAGTCACAAAACAAGCGAAAATTTAGAAAATCTTAAATCATATGGGGATGCTTTATTTCATAAACCCTATATATCGATAGGTTTATCTAAAATAGTTTGAGTTTTTTTTAAGCAAAGAAAGCGAGGAAACCCACAAGCGGCTGCAATTTTTTCCACATTTTCGGGGTATAAATAAATTAAAACATTAAAAGATGGAATCAAGATAAAAACTGATGAGTAATATAACTTCAAGCCAACATCCCATACAGCATATATGATACAATGTAAAGCAACTTACGATGACAGGCTTGAAACGCGGGTACCCAATGCCCCCTGTGACATGTGGTCTGTTTACTGTGGGTCTCCCCGTCAAGAAAGTGATACGATTCCTGACACGTGTATTCCACTATAAATGCTTGGCCGTTCAACCAGGCCACTTCGCGATTGGTGAAGCCCAACCATGTCGGAATGATTGGACAGATAGCTGAATGAAGATAAAAATATTATGGTCAAGACGTGAAATTTATTGGTGTGTTTCAAATATTTTCGAGTAGCCGTGCAACCAGGTCTTCGTGATGGATGAAGCCTAACCAGGTCGATATGTTGGGGCAGACTGCTGGTAAGAAATACATTATCCCATGGTGTCATTGGAAAGCACAAAAATACTGAGTTTTTTTAAAGCGCAACAGTATCTGTGGACTTATTTGGGATCTTTATATTTGCGGTGCTGCATAAAAAGGTTGATAATACTATGTAGTTTTGAAGTATAAAATATGTTATAATTGCGTTCATGTCTTTTATGACTTCTATTAGCGTTTGGAGAATTTACCAACAATAACCATGTTATGACGTCTAATTAATAAGTATACAACAATTACATATGTTCGTGATTCTAAACGGATTCAAACAATTATTTAATAATTATTAATAATACTTCATGTTTTCAGGAAAATACGGGAAAATATTTGCCAAAAGAGACACCGTCCGGGAGGGATCGAAGGCGCAGCCTCAGCTCCCTCCCGGGCGGTTTCCCGAGGGGCAAAAATTGTCCCGTATTTTCCTGAAAACTTGAAGTATTATTTTTATTTTATCCTTTTTGTGTATATATTGTTAAATTAGAATAATTAAAAAGAACAAGCAAACTGTTCAAAACCAAACAATATAAATTTTCTTGACGTGAGACGTCCATTCACATGCCACCCGGGAGGGTAACGTGAAGAATAAAAATGACACAATATATGCGCTTATGTATGAAAATAAGCATTGTGAGTAATTATTGCTTCATTAGGAAAATAGGCAAGTGGAAAGTCCTGTGACGCGTCCTATGTTCTTTTTATAAAAAAAAACAACGTCAAGCATGAAATAATGTATAGGATGACCGAATCATCATTGAATCTCTCCAATAAATGCACATGTTGAAGATATGTCAATTTCTATGACTTTACAAAAAATGGTTTATATAAGCGAGTAAAGTTGTATTTCTATTATATTACATTTACCTTGAGCAACTGTGGAAGGAAGGATGGTAGTATTATAATATGGAGTCGTTTGCTGCGATGCCATCGGGGTTGTTCCAGTTTCGGTTTCTATAGAGCTTCTTGATGATAGATTCGAATCATGAGTCGAACCCGTATCCGATCTGGTGGATGCTGGATCTGATATTGTGACTGAGGGTGTCGTTTGCATATCTACTGACGTATGCTCATTCAATTCATGCGATACTGATTGCGATGGGGTTACATCTAGCGTATTTGAAATTGGATCAGTGTTTGTTAAATGGTATGTTGTTGAAATATCCGATTCTATTGATGTTCGGACATGTTGCTCACTTGGTGTAGATTGTGACACCATTGGATCTGATGTACTTACGTCTATATTAGCTGCGGTTTGAAGGGATGTCATTGAATTCGGTGTAGTAAGGTCCCTACTCGAATTAACTTCTGGTGTCATTTCTACCGAGGTGCGGTCAGGCAAAGCACTGGTCCGGGTATGTGGTGCTACTAAATCCGATGTGGTTACCTCCATATTGGATGTGGTAAGGTCAATAGCAGATGTGGTTAAATCCTCATGGGATGTAGTTAAGTCCACACGAGATGTGGTTAAGTCCACATGAGATGTGGTTAAGTCAATATCAGATGTGGTTAAGTCCATATCAGATGTGGTTAAGTCCATATCAGATGTGGTTAAGTCAATAACAGATGTGGTTAAGTGTATATCAGAAGTAGCTCCTATTGATGTAGTTTTTCTTTCCTCTGTTGTGCTTTCTGGTTGCTGAGTAGTGGGATATGTTGATGTCATTGAATCGTCATCAGTTGATAGATAATCAGTTGTAGTCAAGTCTAGATCAGTGGTAGTATCAGCTAATGTGGTAAGCAAACCGTTTGTAGTGAAATCCGGGTGCTGACTAGTGGGGTCTATTGACTTCAGTGAATCTTGAGCCGTTGATAAAGAATCAGATGAAGTTAGACTTATAGACGTAGAAGATTCTAGAATTTCGGTTGTCCCAGTATCTGATGTTAAATGTGGCTCCAAAGTAGTGTAGACCGGGAGCGGCTTCGTAGTTAGTACAACAGGCTCGTCTTGAATTATATGATAAAAATATACATTATTATCGATTTACGAGGCACGGTGGTATATTAACGCTGCTTTACAGGGCAATTTTTAATGGTTTGCGGGCTTCAAATGAAAACACCGGGCTGAAAGTTTCATTTGAGCCTGCTAAATTGGGTTTCAAATGGAAACGGCCCGCTTGCTTGTTTCAAATTCTATGTTTCCCTATAAATGCTATAATTGTTATTTGCAACGGCGTTTCACTTTGTTATTATTTGATATTTGATAAACGTGAACTGTTACATTAAAGATGGCTATTTCTAATTTAACGAATAAGTGGCAAAATACATAAAACAAATCTAGAATTTAGAAGGGACATCGATGGGATTCGAACCTGGGTTGTAAAACATTAAACTAAACTGTCACGCACCTTAACCACTAGGCCATAGGAAGGCTGTTGAATTGGTGTTTTTCAATAACAGTTATAACTTTAAAAATCAATAATTGGTAAAACAATGCAATATGCTAATGAGATGCCATTCACAGCATTTAATTTCTATTCAAATCGTATCACTTAGTTTTCCTGCTATAATGCACACAATAAGTGTTTTTGTTTAGTGATACGGCCACGGGTTACTCAATTCGCCATAAGAGACAATGTATAATACGTTTTATTAAATCGAATTTTAAAAAATGTTGCCCGCGATAGAAAATTTCCAAAATTGTTTTGATGTTTTCCTATATATTTATTTCAATTTCTAAATAAGTGTTATACCGGTATGTTTTATAGTTTATAAGATATAATTCAATGAAAATGCAGTAAATTATTGATATTTCGTAGGGGCTAAGACTATGCGATTGGTATTTCTTTTGTTAAAGATATGCATGTTGAGGAGAATTAGCGTGTGTCATGTAAGCTAGCTATCACAAAAATAACAACGAAATATAATTTATTGCGATACATAAAAGTAGTTTTAACAGTTATTTTCATTAAAAATCTATAATATAAAAATTATTTATGGAATACATATATGCGACCTATGGGTAAATCATTGCAAAATATTTCGTCTTTCGATGACAAATATGTTATTTGTTAATTAGAAAAAAAAAGAAATATATTAATATATTTTAAATATCATAACCAAATTTGGGTTTATAAACAAGTGCAGCACTCGAAAAGATTCAAAGTAAATATACTTAATTGAAGTCAACAAAAGGATTAACCAATTATGTGCATTGCGTGAATCAAAAGGTAAAAATTGATCCGATTGGTTTGTGGTTACAATATCACCGCTTTTCATTAAGCCATATTGATAATTGTGTAAAACACCATGTAATAGTACATAGTCACTAGAATTCTATATATAAATCAATACGGCGATTGCCGCTTTATTTGTTAAAAATCAAAATATTCATATGTTTATTCTCGTGAACCATAAACAACCCATAGCCCTTCATTTTAACAGACTTATATTATGATTTAAAACTAAATATTTAAAACAAACTATCAAAATAGTTATAGGTTAGTCACCACGATTTTACAAAGCTGTTTTAACTGCATTATATAGTCAGTGCTAACGTAGCGAACCTTATGAAATATATGGACGATTAGCCATTGAAAGCATAAATATGTATTAGACCTTTACATTGTAAATGGTGAATCTTGAAATTCTATAAAACATACCGGTATATGGACCGGTCTATACAAAAGAATATTGATTAAAGCACATCCTGATATATTTTTTAGAAATTTCTATCGCGGGCAACATTGATTATTTTCACCTTTAAAACGAAAATTGTGTAAAAAATGCGCTTATTTCGTAATTTACTGCTACGTTTCTGCAGGATTTTTTGTTTGTTTATGGATTATTCATTGTACCCTCCAATCTTACATCATACCATGTTCACCATTTATTTTAACTAAGTGATAACATATTAACTGCTGTGCATTGAGTACCCGTATAAGGTAAATCGATTTTAAAACGAGTATGATTGTGCTCAAGTCTCATTGCAATCGGGAAATGTCACCGATGAATTCATCAGATATTAATTCAGATATCTTAGTTATTTTATTCATAAGTAAGATTCATTGTTTTCTTTTTTTCGCGAATATTGTTTTTAAAGAAATGCAACATTAATACAATTGTGCAAACATTGTCAATTTAAAGTTGGTATAATTCATTTTAAAAGTAAATAGCGTGTATATGAAGTCGAAGTGGACAAATGTGTGTACCTCTTAAATCAGTAATAATAGTAATCACATTGTTTCAGCCGGCGTTAATGAAATTTGAGTCCCTCAGTTTACATTTGAATCCCTTTTTCATCATTTGAATCCCTCACATAACATTTGAGTCCCTCGCAAGCTCGGGCCTCAAATGATATGTAGCGGGCTTCAGATGATAAAATGCGGGCTTCAAATGAAAACATCGGGCCTCAAATATCATTAACGCCCGCTAAAACAACGTGATTGGTATATTAATGTAACAGCATAACAAATAATAGAATAAACATAATATTAATCCACAAATGCTTAAGAAACCACACATTATCCTTTCTTTAACAATATATAAGGAACATTCAATTCATAATCCTTCATAATCTTATGAAAAAGCATGCCGCCGTTAAAACGAAACCCCTAACGGTAGTAAGTTCGCGTTTGATGTTCTATATAGTTTTGACATAATTACGAAATATTTATTTAAATGTATATATATAATGTGTATTTATTTTACTTTCTTGATGTAATCAAACTACTTACGTCCTTTCACATCCACTTCGCAGAGCGTCACCCTTTTGCTGCTGCCTGGGATCTGGATAATGACAAATCTAAAGAAAACGAGATAACAAAAAGTTAACTATGTTTAATTGTAGGTGAGAAGGGTTTTGCAACACTTGAAGCATTTCTTAGTTGTTAAGTCCAAATAAACTGTCAATGTATAACCTAGAGAAAACCTTAAACAATATCGTAGTGTTTTGAAAAAAAACTTAGACTCTTGAATGAGTTACAGCCAGAAATACATTGCAAACATGAGTTGCTTAGACGGACCAATTACTTCACATTTGTCCAGGTACAAAGTGCAAATGCAAGGCTTGAATAATACAATTATATATTACATTATACCCCACATGTGGTATAATATAATTTCAAACACATTTAAAGGGCAGGCAGTACATTCCAAATTACAGACGCAAATATCCTCAGTACAATATAAGGACAATAGTGCGATAAAGTACTTTTCAAACAAAATTCACAATAATGCGACTTTAAATGTCCCAGAAATAGCAGAACATGTCGAGAAAGTGCCTGTCTGTACCATAAGAAATATTGTCTCTAGATTTACTTAATACAATACCTTCCAATAACTGGTTCATAACATGATATAACCTCCGTTTGGCCTTGACCAACTGACCCTGCTTTATAAGCACATTGCTCAGGCTGCACGGCAAGGTCAGGGTCGCTACTGTCCATTGTTGCCAATATGTTGAAGTTAGCCAAGCGACCGCCTAAAATGAATATACAACAACATATTATGTTTCCTTTTTATAAAACACTCAATGTTTTATAGCTTTACATTGCCATTTAATATGTATAGTGCAGCCATCACGTCTATGTTAGCCAAGCGACTTTCCATAGTTAATAAACAGCTATAGATTATCAATTTTCCCAAACGACCGCCGGAACACAAACATTATAATAGCAACTTTGGCCACTGGCAAACCCTGTTATTCAATGTTTTTCTTACGTGAAGCTAATAAATACCAGAAAAGGCTCAATTCATAAATGATAATAGCTCAGCAAATATACAGCAGCAGACATGGTCTGCTAATATTAAAAGCTCGAAATGGTAAAAAATATAAAATAGAATTGATATATTTTTCAAGTAGAAAGTTAAAAACATAATCTGGTTAACTAATCAAGCACCACATTGATATTGAAATTGTGTACCAAATAGTTGTTTAAGAATTTACATTCTCAATCTAGTCGTTATCACGTGATCAAACTGAATGGAAAATACTCTGAAACGTGGAATAACTTGCTATGTTAATATTGAACTAGCTTATACTATAGGCACCCACTATACGATAATGTATGTGACATAATGATTGAATCCGGGATAACCATAAATACAAATGGATGACGGATAATGGCATATTAAATATACAGCTCAAACATAGCAAAACTCCCGATGCAATGACAAATTGCATTCAAATATAGGTATTTACTCTAAACGTCTGTTTTATGGATTTGTCAGATAATATCAATCATAAATCAATGGCATTAATGTTGAAAACTGGCCCAATGACCAGTTTACCTTGGTGTTATGTTATGTTTCGAATGATATATGGAATTATTTAAATGTAAACGCATGAGTTGAATGGTTGAATTCATATCACAATAAATGTACAAATAGTTTTTAAGAAAATGAATATTGCTATAATCTTACAAGATACAAGCAACCTTTCTTCTGAAAACCCGTACATTTATTTATTGTTCTTTTGTGATGTATTTACTAAAACAGCCGAAAATCTACATAAGTTCATAAAGCTTAAAAGCACTATTTTGAAAATAAAACGCATCAAAATATCTCTTTTTTCATCCAAAAGAGAATCCTTTGCGCGCTAATTGTTTGCTTAAACGCGGCCTAAAACTAAGCATGCAGCCTAACACCAATATAAAACTCATATCAAACTAATACTAATTTAATATAAGTTAATATAAAGCCAATATAAAACTAATATAAACTACTATAAAACTAATATAATACTTAAAGTAATAACGCGGCTTAACTAATATCTACCTATTATCTGCATTCCTCAAATATAATAAAGAGATTATAAGACAAAACAACTAAATATGAAATATCCACCAACCACAGCAATCGCCTCTATTTGTGACCGCAACCTCCATTATTTCATAGACATCTTCTAAATCCACAGACCACCAGGGATTCGCTTCCCAGTTTGTCTCCGTACAACCACAACCAGAAGCCCAATAGCTTGTTGCATAGCAACCGTCAACTGCCTTTGATGGGTAGCCGACATTGTACATGGAGGATTGGTAGGTGGGTTTGTTGCGTGATAACAATGAGAAACCTATTGATATATAACGGATGTTGTCACATTCAATAAGGTGTTGTATTAAAAAAGATCTGTTGCTGTATCATGGTTTGATTGTGATCATCTACTGCCCGTGAAGGGTAGACCACATTGTACATTGATAAATGGTAGGTTAGTTTGCCGCGTGATAATAAGTAAAAGCCTTGCAAGAAAAAACAGTAATTGCGTAATAAATATTTTGATACATTAAAACCGCAGAAAGGTAGGTTTGATAGCAACTATGTGCCATCTTTGACTGGTAGCCAAAATTGTATATTGATAATTGGTAGGTGCATTTGACACGCGATATAAATGAAAAGCCTTAAAAAAAATCAGTGGTCAATTTTGTGTTGTTCTTTAAAGTTTATAATGCCAACATATGATTATATAATGTTAAGCGGGGTTTGTATTTGTGTGGTGATCACTCATAACCTTATACTACATGGAATAACTCAGGCGCCAATCTCAGTTTATTCACACACCAAAGTATTAATGCTTAATAACATGTACACATGTGAGATATTTGGTCATATACATATATCATAATCTAAATAATACTTAAGACTACAATCTCTTACATGTTTAAGATGTTCTCACCAATTAAACTATACAGGACCATACTTAACATTTACAGTGTCATGAAATAATATCATACTCACCATGTATTTGTGCAATTAAGAATAAGTATATAATATCAGTTGTATGTGACTTTGAAAACCCCATCTTTCTTAAACTAAGAACATAATGTTTTTGTATAAACATGCATAAATTAAAAACTATTGATCGTTATCCTTGTCTCTTTCGGTGCGAATTGTATGAGAAACACACATCATCAGCTATTTTATTTCAATGATAAAGAATCTAGTAAGCAATAAAAATTATCCGATAGTAATATGCATTTCTCAGGTAAGAAATGCATTCTTAGCCAAGATATTAACTCATCAAACAAGTGTGTCTACTTTGCATGTTATATATCGACAAATCTGTAAACTTTAGCAGAAAGGTAGATTTATGATGATATTATTTCCATGTTAGAATTATTTATTTCACATTTCTTTAATCGTCTATTTGCAAACAAGTGGTCAAAAGAATCAAACGACACTTCAATATCCAATTTTTTTAGCCATTGGTTTAGAATAAATGCAAGCCTCATTGTTTAACCATTTATCTGAACAAATACTCAAAACATGAGTAACGAAACGTATCTAACAGTCGTTTTAGTCTATTGCAATGCAATGACGTCATTAATAACAGTGACCGGAAATAAATTATAATGAAAATGTAAATATGATAGCAAATGGTCACATTAGATTTATTAGCTTATTTGGTTTGAAGACTAGCATATCCGTTTTAATGCGTAATATATTTATACTGACCCATGGTGCAATTACTACATTCAATATATCAATTGTTACCACACTCATGTATTTCTATTGGGCGGTATTCTATGAATTGATATACATGCTCTGTTTGTATGTCAAAATATACGTTATGTGTACTAGAATAATATGATTCTCTCATTTTGAATATATCTTACAATAGATCAGTGATTCGGAGCGTTTTGCTCTTAAATGACACAACCTCACAACTTCAACCTCATAATTTCTTGCACATACGTCTTCAATCGTTACATATACATATATTATTTTACAATATTGCCATAGTGTTGCAAGTTATTTGAACATAAGTATGTAAAATTAATTATTCTTTGTACACGCTGTAAACGGTAATCACTGTCTTAATGTTTTTTCTCTCTCTGTAAAGTATCATATTTTGTATTGTATAAGTAAGGTTTCACTTCAAAGAAAATTACTTCAAAGTATAATAAAAAGTAACTTGACAGTCTTAATCCTTAGTTGCAATCGGATTTGTACAGATTGATTGCATTGTAATATTCATATTAATCATTTAGTATAGTTTATACTCATTATACTTTTAAAAAGCATGAATATTGTCCATGTTCCTCTGAAATAGATGATGGGTACATATCATAAAATGTACATGTATGAAAAGGAATCATATTTCATATGTTTTGAATCATAAGGTCTCAATCATAGAAGTCCTATGTGAGTATTTTTTTTTCGTGTTTAACTCAAACCATTGATGAGTATCTATCTTACATATTCATAGTGTATTTATTATCCTCATTGTGGAATAAGTTTGATTCCTTATCAATTCTATATACTCTAAAAGTCATTTTTGACGAATTATAACAAAGATTCACAATCATTCATATGTACATGCTTCACAAATCAGAACAAGTATTATTGCTATGTGCCTTTCATTACGTGCATAGTCTTTTTGATTATCTAAAAAAAGATTAAACAATTGGTTGTCTTAAAACATGTATTTAACCTTTTATTAATTAAAATACATGCATATATCGAACATATAAACCAAAAATGGTATTCACAACAAATCCTATGTCGGAGTTTTCCACGGATCCCATTAAAGACAAGCAAATGAATGAAGTGCAACCCATGGCTTAATGTTTTGTTTTATAAAGTCACTGATTAGTATCAACAAAGTATCAATTTGTGCAACATAAATCTTTTGATTATAAGACACAGTTAAAAAATCAATAATAGTCTAACCTTGAAATAGAATAAGAATGTCTTAAATTTAGATAGAATTCATCCGTTGTTAATCCACATAGCAAGAATCCAGAGATAGATAGTTTTATGATGAAAACAATCAAGCATTCCTGCATATAGGCGCAGTTTACATTTATTACAGCATGCATACATATATAAAGCAATAGAATCTATATAAACATTTTAATGGATTCGTTAAAATGAACATTGCTGGAAAAAGCAATTTATGAAAGTTTGTATATCCATTCAAAATATTACCCTTGTTTTAGAATTTCCTCGTAGGTTGCTCTTCACAATTTGACACTCCTTAATTTTCATTTGATCCAGTTATATGACCTTGACGTCATAGATATAAATAACCGGATGTGAACAATAATACAAATCTATATATTTTAACGAATGACCATAGATCGAACCTTTTATTTGTTGTGAAAACAAGTGTATCCGTTTGGATGCATAATGCATTTACATTGACCTATTGTGTAGATACATAACTCTATGCTTAAAGTAATAGCATGATATTTACACATTTATATGGCTGATCCAAACGTGGACTTGCCGTGTGCCGTGACAGATAATATTTATTTTCATTGTATACATACATACATTATGAGTAACTTGCGATTTATTGAATGCCCATTGGAAAAAGAATAAAACCAACCCATCGAGTGTTAATATGCATTTTTAACATAAACCTGTTGTATCAACATTTGTCGGTCAAACTATGGAAAAAGCCTAATTGTAGGGTTTTGATTGCATTATATCGGTTAGATCATGAGGTTACAGTTTCCAGCTCGGGAAATCGCAAGGAACAAATTAATTAATCCTTGAAAAGTTCTACATAGTTAACAGTGAAAAACATGTTATTTGAAATTATATTAATATTTAAATCATAAAAATAAATGTTAAGAAACTCAAATAAAAAGTTGTTGGGCACCTTATGGACCAATTTCCCTTATCAAGCTTAGAGAAGCTTCATCGGTTTAAAAAAAAACAGACACCATGTCAAGAATTAAGATGAGAAATCGACTCAATTAATGATGAGTCGATGGCAAACATTACTAGGTTTTATATAATATATAATATTTGTATCCTTCCGCATTTGTGTTCCCTTAACAGACAATTTGTAAAACATATATTCATGTGTTATAACTAAATTATCTATTATCAAGTTTTAAAATAATTTTCGAAATTAAGGATTAATAATTTCACACATAAGAACTGTTTAAAAACATACGATAGATAGAAGACATCTATATAAGCAAACACTGACTCAATCATAGTTTTGTGTATAATAAACATGTGTATAATATTTTTTTCATTTATATTCTTGTTGTCGCATAAACAATATATTATATTTTGCACAATAACAAACTCATGTTTATAAACAAATGCATGTTTATGGGTTAAAAAAACATATTAGATAATATGTCCGGTCATGGACCTAAATTGGGGGTATTTTTTATATATTTGAAGAGTGACTGTTTTATGTTTACCTTAACCAGGCTGAATATTAATAATATTGTAGGTGTACATGATTTATAGCATTCTTTTAAACATGTTTGGCAAAGACAAGGTTAGATTAAGATTATTATTCAAAGCACATTTGACCGAGTATACAGGTCGACGTAAGCCACAAGCCACGTGTGGGTATTTCGTTAATATACGTTATGTGCAAAAGAAAATAGAACTTAATGAAAGCGTGTGCATGACGTTGAAATATGAAGTGAAGATGTTGACCCTCATTATCAAAATGGTTCTTTCAAACAAGAGCATTTTGAGATGTTTTTCTTTTCCTTTTTCTTAGAATTTTTTTTATCATGTGCGTTGCTTATCTTCTGAGGTCGAATGTTTTGTGACATGTTAACGCCCTAATTACAAAAAAATAGTAATTTTGATCGCTGGGGTAGCAATATTCACCGTTTCCAATATAGATTAAGGTCTTAGTCATGTTTAAAAATTTATATCCTGTCGATTCTTACGATTTCTTATAATAAAACAGTGATGTTGTAAATGCCTTACGCTGCAGTTCCTAAAATGCGTGAAGATAGTATATACCGTATGAATTATTTTTTGTATGGACTTTACTGACTTGTGAATGTCCCATTTAGGAGACGTTTAATTAATATTAGCCAATTGCAACCAATATTCTTTTAAAGGCTAGCAGCCCCTCTAAATAATAAACATTTATAACCTTTTGTACATTGACCGTGATTTGAACCTTTAACTTTATTTGATATAAATGAAAGCCGTTAATCCCCAAATTAAAGGGGTGGTTTTCTTTGAATATGTTTTATTTTTCAGATAAAGAAATATAATGAATTTCATCTGTGTTTGGCATTGGTAACACAATAACGAATCTTAAGTACATAAATTATTCTTTTATCTATAGAAATGTTGCCGAAATTGTATATGCTGAAGTATACATTCAATTTCAATGTAAGAGACATACCTCATTTAATGAAGGTTATTTATTAAGTCCATCAATAGGTTTACTTTTAAAGGTGTTTGACCTGTGTCGTTTAAAAACGCCTTCATTTATGTCTTCACTAGTTATTCATTCGATATTCTTAGGGAAAGGTGAATGCAGCAATATGCAGATTGGTTTACTAATATTAGCGTTTTCTGCTACAATAAATGTAAGTAAAACTTTTGCCTTATTATGTTTTTGTTTCGTTTCTATCAAACGATTTTTGTTCAAAGCACGGATTCAATTTCGATTAGCAGCTTATCATTTAGATATAGTGATTAACAACTCAAGCAAGAATTTGTAATGAATGAAGTAAAAAGTGCAGAATGCATATAAAACAAATCTCAAAATACATGTACTTCAACGTTCAAATAAGTATATAATTGACAAGCTCTTAGATGGATTAAAATTCAATGGTAAGATTAATGCATATCATGCAAACGTTGTAGCAAATGCTTTTCACATTCATTTCTAGTAACTTAGAATTGTTGATTGTCATTTTCACTGTTTTTTCTGTAAGTAATCGCAAAGAGCTACCGGATCAATACATGGAATTTTCACATTAGTAATATTAAGACAAAAAAAAGCAATTTGCGATTTTTAATTCGTTTGTTTTATATAATCGGGTCTATTATCGTATAATAGGTAGCCTGGTGCTCTCAAGACAACGAGAACAAGCTGGCATCTGATTTAGAGGCAAATCAGATCAGGAAAATTATTCAGTCGATTCTATCACCTAAGAACGAGGAAAAAAGAGGTATATGTTTTTCTGTGCTTTAAATGATTGCGCTATAAAATGCTTTTAGATATATCTCGATAATCACAAGCAGTATTATCATTAAGCATATGGTTTCGATACCTGAAGATGTTTCTTTTTATTATGGAATTTTGGTTTAACTATATGCATGCAAATTGCAATTTAAATATCGTAAATTTAAAATCAAAAACTGCATAAATGTGTTGTTAGATTATTTGTTCAATGATTACTACAGTTTTCATCTTATGACAGAAGCCTTAGGTTTTCGATAATGTAGAAAAGTTAACCCTGCAAAATCCATGCTTATTTCAAATGACAACAAGCATTCATTACGTCAACATTACCTTTGCCTCTATTAATCTTTAGATCGTGGAGCAATTTCTTTACACATAAGCGTCGATGGCATATTTCAAACGTTAGAATCAACAGCTTCAACGGCATTGTACAACGGTATAACAGATGATTCGATAAACGAAGTTATTTACGACATGTGGAATATCGGTTATACACTTTACCCAGCGGATCGTCCTACTGTGCTACATAACCTTAAAGGACATCTCTCAACCACAGACATGGTCATTCTGTATGAAACCACTGATCGTATATGTGTTTTGCTAGATGATTTCTTCACTGGATTAAACTACAATGAGATGTCACTACATCTGGATCATTCCGATAAACCATTCCTTTCTGGATCAACAGCCGAGGCTTCTGATTGGTCCAGCAGGGTTCTGACGACTTCCGGGTTCGGTATCGAGAATATATTGACCGAATTGGACCAAATGATTCGGGGTAACACTGATATCCACAATGAGGAACAACTATGGATTGAAAAGGACAAAGCGATGCAGAATAACACCTCTATTGCTCAGCACTCAATCATCACAACTTACGCAAGTATTATGAGTCAACAATCTTTCCGTGAATATGAGTTTGAACAACAAATGTCTATGTTTGTGTCATATATTGCTTCTCGCCAGATTCTTGGTTACATGATATGGATGCAAGCTCTCCGAATGACTGGTGGAGATATGAATGATCCCATGGAACTATTTCATGAGCGGAGGTATTACCAACAGTTCATTCTCAATGAACTAACTGCATGATGGACATCGCATTGGCTTGAGCATCAAGAGTATCTAACGAGTATATCAAAGTAAAGTAAACCTAGTATTTAAGCTTTTCACATTTCTAAGATCTTAAATTTGCTTAAATTAATTAAATCATCCTCTCTCATATTATCCATGTTTTGTTTAGACCAATTGATAATTTCTAGTCCCCATATTTTGAATAGATATGTGCGTTGGTACCATTTAAATAAAAATAGTAAATTGATTGAATTATTTTCAACATAGAACTTTCAACACTCCATTTTAATGTTTATATGGCATACATACATGCATACATGAAACGGCAATCATACATTATCGAAGGCTATTGCAGCACAAAGTAATCATATACAAATACACAATCGTCATAAAACATCAACGAGTACACTTTCTAGCAAATATATGAGGCCTTAAACATTTAGGGGCAACCCGTTTTATTTTTTTTTTGTTTATTTTGGATGTAAAGCCTTGCGAGGTTATACCATGGATTACATGATTTACACTATATGGATACAATTGGTAAAAAAACATGCATTGTCTTTATTCTAAAAAGTTGAAGGAGAATACAGACACATAAGAGTAATAATAGGGGATTTTTTTAATTGAAAACAAATATAAAATAAAAAGTAATAATTATAACGAAATCATCTCATTGAAAAACGAGAGAAAATGAATGAATGTTTTTTAGGATAAAAAAAGCAGGTCAATCACAAAATATTCACGTGCAACCAAACTTAATATATTTAATTAATATATTTCAAATTATTAATATATGCATCACATTGATGTCCACTATTAAGAAAAATGGTTCGTAAAAGGTTATCGCACTTGCCTTTTAAGGATATGGTTTGTCACTTTGTTATAGGTCAAATATTTATCAAACATATGTGTTTAATACAGTTATGTCCGTAAAACTTTGCGCTTTCGGACAAAACAACGTTGTTTTACATGTTCGACGACAATTAATGCTATCATAAATTTTTTAAAGGGCTTTAGTGCTGACGGTTTTTTAACTTTAATTGTGATTAATATGTACGAATAATGAAAAATTCTTTTTTATTTATATCATGACAACATGTCTTATCTTTATAATCATTATATGTGATTAATGGACACTTCCTATTTGTCACAAGGTTTTTGTTATTTAAGCAATGCCTTTGCTTAGGATAGATTAAGTTGCTCTGTTAAAGTTAGGTTATTACCCTTATCTATTCAGCACAGAAATTTTAGTAAATATGATGTATGTCTACGACGTTATTAAACTGTTTACGTTAGATATGGAATCTTTCTCAAATATATGAACCTAATTGCTTCGTGAAGTAAAGCAAAGCCTATAATGATTATATGCTGAAATGAGTTTAAAACAAAGTCTGTCTATTTTGGTTGAGCTCTTGGTAAGATACCAAGGCAAAGGGACAAAGTCTACATAGCTCACCAGAATCTATTGATTTATGCGTTCTCCAGATGCTAACTATTATATTTATAAACAAAGTATAATTCAAAATGAAGCATATGTATATTTGTTTAAGTTAATATAGGCATTTATCAATGATTTCCTTTAGCTAAATAATATTAAGTGTTTTAGAATGAAATTTAATGGTAGAGTATATTCCATTGAACGTTGACATAGCGTATAATGATATTATAATTAAACATAAAAAACAACGACTTTGATTTAGTCAATATTATAAAATACAAATAAAGGGAGAAATGCTCTCATTGTTAGTATAAAACAAAATACAACAATAAGTATTTGTGTTAACGTTTAAGACTTTCGATTATTCGCTTATTTTCTAATGGTTCAAGGTGATTCTTTAACTTACAAACCTTAAAATGTTAATCTAAACCAGTTCATTGGTTTATGGAAATATTATTGTAATTCAAAGTTAAATAAATGATTATTTTGCATATATATTGAGTTTATAACAAAGCTCTCGTCAATCATTGTGATACCACAAACAAATATTTTACATTATTGACTTATGTTTTTTGCTACCTAAACCCTTATCCTTACGCTTTGAATGCATGTCAAAATCGGAAAAAAAAACAACTGCAAGTCTAATGCTAAGGTTAAGGGGTATGGGTCGTGCTCTTATTTATTTGAGTAAAATTGTGTTTTGAACACTTCAAGTCATCAAGTAGAGATAAAAACTTACATTGCGCTTATAACTAATAACGAATATAACTTACCAGGAAAGGGTGGTTGACTAAAAGTGTTTTCGCAAAATGTCGCAAGAAATCCTGAAAGTACATTTTTTGCCCAACCTTTCTATTGACATCGGCAGTAATAGGTTGAGTCTATCTTTTCAGTGTACATAACTTTCTTTATGTAGAAACTATTTTCCTTGCTACACGTGTCTCATAATAAGTGATAAATCGAACGACGGCACCTAAATAATTATTCTTTGTGCGAATTGGGTGGCACAATCCGCACGCCAGATACAAGCTACTTGGTTCTTAGATATTTGCTACCTTCTAAGCCACAACCGACGAGACGATTTCTTACCTTCTAAGCCACAATTATCAAATCCATCTCTTCAGTGACATTTTGAGCTTTCGTTGTACATGAAAATATCATCATTGCTACACGTATCTCATCATTGGTGATCAATCAAACGTCGGCACATTAATATGTTGTCGATGTGCAAGTTGGGTCGCGCGATCCGGACACGAGATATGCAAGCTACTTGGTTCTTAGATATTCCCTACCTTCTAAGCCACAACCGACAAGACGATTGACTACTTAATTGATTAGTTTATTTACTGCTCTTGAACATATAATAATTAGTGTCATATCAGTTCGGCTTTTAATGTTCTTGATTGGCATCCCTTATGAAAGTTTCAAAGTTTGATTGAACCAATAATCCTTATAATAAGGACACAATGCACATTTTACACACTTCTTAGAACAGCAATAAAGAAATTAAATCCTACTAAACACGATAAAAGCAATGTTATTTCTTTTGACTACGATTTGGACATCTTTACACATAATTTCCGAACATTATTTTAGCACTGTTAACCAACTTTCATATAAAATTCGCCATGCACTTTAGCATACCAATAAAAATACTATGATAACAATATTTTCCGTTCTTGATATTTATTTATCCTTTTTTAAATCGGCACTGGTTAACGCGCAGCATTCACTGTGTCTTTATCAATTTCACATGTTTTCTGTTGCCAATCCTGTTACTGCTAAAATTTAATTCCGGTTGAGCGTGGGCAATTACCACATGGTGATTATGTAGATGTGGAGATATTAGCAGTATCATGTTATTATTTTTACACAAATGTGTTGTTTTAGCCAATTTCTCAAGAAATAAAATAATCTTCAAGTAGTGTGCGTTAATATAATTTTGATACTTGTTTTAAGTCTATGAAATGGGCGATTAAAGATAAGCTCCACTTCTAAATCTTAAAAGCTGTAATTGGGGTATTTAGCCTATTTTAGAACATTAGTTATAGCAATCACACAACCAACAACGAAACAAAAACAGAGAAAAAATGCATTTAAAGTGATAAAATCGTATTTTAAAGAAATCGAATAGATTTTGCATGGTAACAACAATCGACGTTATTTTACATTGCGCAAAATAATTGTTACGTAATACATGAAGCAAGTGGCAATTAACGTCTTAAATAGCAGGTGGAAACCAAAGTGCTAAAAAAATCCAATAAACTCAAAGATACAAATACAGATGAAGAATTAATTGTTAAAATAAACGATATGTTATAGTGTTAACCGAATTTCGAAAAAATATTATACATAAACAAAAATACATTTTTTTCTATTAGGTTCTAGCATAATTTTGAGTTTATCAATTTATTTTATTTGAATTGTTAAGCAGCAAATCGCAAATATATGCTCATCATAATTCGATTTTGAATACACAATTACAGCTGCAATAAGATATCAACCATATACATTTTTTCTATGTCTCATAATTAAGACACTTCTTAAGGTGAATCTAATGAATATTAGATGACAAAAAAGAGTATGAAGTAGGAAATACATATAATTGTGGTTGCAATAAAAAGATACATAATTTTTTGATGATTTCAGCTACATGTAGGTTTATAACTTTTTGTTGGAACGTACTTATTTTGCTGACATTAAAAATGGTAAAATTGTTGGATACACTATTTAGATTAGTTTATATAAATCCCGGGCCATATTGCGGTAGTACATTTCTAGTTATTTTAAAGTATAACTACTGTACTTGACAACGGAATTCAAACAAATTCATTAATATTTCGTTTTCGTATTTTGTATTTATTCTATTTATTTTAAAGAATTCTTACAATTAGGACAACTTAGTATGCATTTTACAAAAATTGTTAGTCACAAAACACTTTTAATACAAAACATAGAGTCAATTTTAGTATGTATTTAAATGTCCAAAATAAACTAACATTTTTTAAAGACAGCTCCTTTTATATTTATAATTCGAGCTACCTAATATGCTTATAGCTCATGGAGAGCTTTTTGTTATACTTAACTTTGAGACCTAGAATTTGTGAAAAATATACTAAGATAACACTAAAATCTAACTATAGCAAGACTTTATAATACGCATAAATTTATTG
>LQRL01096710.1:7786-31382 GCA_001703475.1 Hydroides elegans | reverse complement strand
AATATTATAGATGCAACTCAGCTTCGGAGGCTGACTACCTTACCATACTGTCAGACGCTTTTGGTAAGCCTCGTGAAATAAGTGACGAAAATCAACCCTCAAACATGCGCGGTTCGCAATCAATTAAGAAGACCCAAAGGACTCTGTAAGTTATAAAGTGCATACTCATAAAATGACTAAACGCGTTTTAATCATCCAGTTTTTTTCCTTTACCCGGGTTACAATTTGTTCTACTACATTTGATACGGCAACTAATGAGTATGCTACAAAGTTCAATGAATGTTATGATTTTGTTAACTCACGGTTTTATTGTTTGTAGACGCACATCGAAAATAGACTCCGACTACCTGCCAATGCAGCCAGACACTTCTGAATATCCTGATGAGATATGTAACGTAGGAAATCAGCACACCATGCAAAAAAGTAATGAACTCACAAGCAAGCCTGTGTAAGTGATGTGTCAATAGCCATCCTTCCATGGCAAAGTCATGGTCGTAATGATAGTCGTAATACACGATATGATTATGTTAAAACCCAGCTTGTTTGTTACGGTATTAAATATAACCTAACATAAGTATACTACAAGTAGAATACATGTTTGTATTGTGTTTTGAATTAATCATTTATATGGTATAGACGCAAATCTAAAATGGACTCTGACTGCCTCGTCATGCTGTCAGATTTTGCTGATGGCCCTGGTGAAGCAACTGAAGACGTAACCCAATCTTTGGGGCTGAGTGACATGCAACCTGACGAGGTTGAAGAAATTAAATTGATTGAATACACCAGCAACCCTACGTAAGTTCAGTTTCAAAGGCATACATTATGTACATTGGACAGATCTTGAATAAAGCATATCGTTGTAGGGTTTCCATCAGCCAAATATGAAAGTGAACAAAATGTATATACAATGCTCACTCTTTATATTAGTTTCAATAGTAAAGCATAGATTGTTAGGTTAGTGTTGTGCATTGTTAAAATGGGCTTCATACATAACTTTGCATCACTTAGCATGTCTGGTGGCCTTGTTTATATTCCTTTCATTTCATCATTCATGTAATATGATATAAAGTAGTTTACATAAGTAGACTATATGTAACTATTTTATTTAAGATAACATCCATATTATTACTTGTTTAGACGAAACCCGACCATGGATCCGAACTGTGTGACTACGCTGCCGACTGCAACTGATGTTATGTTTGACAGAAGAAACGAAGTCAACCGACCGATAATATTTGGTGACTTGGTACCAACCAAACAAGGAGAAATACAACGAAAATGCTCCAGCAGGCTTGTGTAAGTTAAATATATGTTTTTAACCATATATTGGCAGATCCTATCGAATGTTTGCTATGCAATCTGCAAAACAAATGTGTTTTGTTTATTTATTTTAGAGTTTTAAATAATGAAACACTTCAAATTAATTTAATAAATATTGCTCAACGTATGTTATTTCGGGATTATACTTTATTACCCAGTGATCCAAACTACATGACAATGCAGTCGACCGATGCACGGAGTGCTAAATATGACGAACCGATGAGCGAGAGTGACTTAATCCTGAGTGAAAGTGGATGAGAAAGGCTGGAAATATAAACCAGTATACCACGGTAAGTTAAAGCGAACTAAGAAAAGATCACTCTATGTTGTAGCTATGTTGTAACTGATGGGAACTCACAACATGTTTATTCAGTATAAGGAATTGATGTAAATGATATGTAACAAATTCGTTAATATTTATGTATAATATGTATTTCTGTTATATATTTTAGGCTCAAAATTGGCAATGGACTTGTTACTGACCACCCGACTTCTGCTGACTTATTGATGTTTAGTTAATTGTTTTGTGAATGGTGTTGATTTAAAATTGGATAACATGTAAATTTGCAATATGGATGACAAAAATATCGTCGTTTTATAACGCCAAATAAAATTTTGACTGGTGAGGTACAAATAATAAGATGACGTACAATTAGTGTGAGTGAATTGAATTTTTCGATAGCATCTTATCAACATTACACTTCGAGATGAAGACAGTACAGTGAATAAATTAAGTGTTAAAGATTAAATGTAAGATTGTCTTCTTATTGTTATGTATGTTTCCTACACTTCCCTACACTTTGCTCCCTACACTTGATTATGTTAAACCCAAAACTGGCTTAAATCTATTTATCCTTTCAATGTAGCAATGTGTTGATTATGACATTATAAAAACATAAATATATTTATGTTTTTCGTCAATGATGTTAAAACTTGTGAAAAAACCTTAATCATATAAACCAAATGTTGGAAATTAGTGTTTTTGTTAGTTACAAATAATAAAACTAAGTGTAACAAATTTCTTTAGACTAGGTTCCCCGTTTTGATATTGAAACATCTCATTAGAAATCTGGGTTGTATTTTCCAGCAATATAGTTTTGCATGTTTAATGATATATAAAAAAGTAAATTTTAATCGATTGAATATTAAAATAATTCAAAACTACGATGCATTATTTACAAAAACATTTAACCATTTGCATAAACGAAATCTTGATAGATACATATGTCCTTCTATTTTGTAAATGACTGCCTGTAGAATCAAAAACTGTTATAAGTGAACAAAGAAAGTAAATTTAAGCTGTGTAGTGTATGATTACCTGTGTTTTTCATAGATACACCGCTATTTATTCTAATACCATGATTTGATCTGCCCTTTTTACCAGTTCATCAACATGCACTCTTCATTTCAAACGAAACAACCGGTAATTACAGTCAAATTGAATTGGATATCAATATATATCAAACCAAATTACTCTTCAAACAGTGGCCTGGACAGGGAATATTTGTATTGCATATTGTTTTGAAACAATTTACAATAAAATAATTCTCTTGGAACATGAGGTATTCGGTATTTGAGTGTAGCTTGATAATTTGTTTTGAAATGTTCTTTGTTCATAGAAAAAATAGAATTAAATTAAACTGTCTTTGACCATCCGAAAGTAATAATCTTAGCCGTGCTACTGAGCGAAGGTTTTTTTTCTCATTCTCGGGAAAGGTTTGTTTATACAAGTTAGTGTTATTAAGGAACGGGACCTATGCTTTAAAACCTACTTGATACATGATAAATGAACGTCCTGAATAGGTTTAGTTAAACCCACATTTGAATGAAATTCAATTTATTGAATTCGACAAATATGTTTACTCGCAACTAAATTATATTGCTAGTGCATTGCTAATTGCTTGGTGTTGGTTCAAACCTCTATATTATCATACCAATTAACTCATCACCTTAAATGAATATGGGTGTACGTCAACAGCATCCCGCATCTTGAACAATAATGCACCATTCATAATATTAACATTGTTAGAGTTATTTTGATTCCAAGTTTGTGTACCTATAATGATGGTAGCAATTAACATGGAATGCAGGTATCATGTAGAATACGTATCGTGTTTACTGTGTTTATAAGTCATACAGGTTTAGATTAAAAGTAACAAAATAATCATATGATGAAAATCATTGCATCTTCAATTGTCATATATGATTATTTATGGTTAGTCAGTGGATAGGAATGCAGCATGTTATAATTATTTCACAAAATCTGTTTTATTTTGCAATAATTTGCTTCAGATTCGGCAAGATACAATGTACTTTCAGGTCATTCTGTGTATATTAACCATACATATACACCGTAAGTATGAAATGAGTTTTAGTAAATCATCAAGTAGGCTTACATTAGATCAATAATTCATGCTTTTTACAGTGGGGTTTTTAAACAAAAGCTTTTGACATGGCGAGGTAAAGACACATTTGTATTCGCATTACGCAAATATATATACGCAATACAACTGTTTTCCCTAAAATAAAAGAAAATACATCATATTTGCAAAAATATGTAATATTGATAGTATTGCAAGATGTGAAAGGATCCTGTATTCCTGTCTATGATTAGATGTTTCTCGTTCTTTATTTAAGCAACCTTTACTTGTTCTTATGGTGACTTTCAATGCGACAATGGCCAATGTGTGGACTGGGAGGACCGTTGCGACGGCATGATGGATTGTAATGACGGTTCAGATGAGAATGATTGCGGTAAGCAATGTTGATGACAATGATATTTGTTTAGACATTTGAACTTTTTATTTATATATATATTATATCTATGGTCAAAGGCCTAGTTTTCGAAGTGGTTTTATATATTGAAAAACAACATATTACTGTAGATTTATATATTCAATACAAACAGTTGTAATAACTAAACTTCAATTTAGATTATTCACAATGGGTCATTTTAAACAGTTTTGATTGCATAACCATATACAAAGACATAGCACCTTCTACATGCGCTATGTTTTCATATGAAATTTAGCCCCGCTAAAATATTGATTCAAACTAACCCACCCTCCTCCTGTCACAAACTTATCCCGCTGTGTTTAGAACCAGACAGTGAGAAAGATGCCGCTGCCTTGATCCCTGATATTAAAGGTTCGCCATGGTCATCGAAATGCTCGCGGGACATTTTGAGCACGTTTGCATTACCTAACTATGGATTTGCATGTTGGGATGTATATACACTTAGTAATTACATAATCATGATGTGAGCCTGCCGCTCTGACCACATAATTGTACTGAAATTGGCGGAGGTCAAATAAGAAGCACCCTAACACACCTCTCTTATAAATGCCTTCACGCCAGGAAATCTAAGTTTCTCTATATGTTCCCATCATCGAACAATAAATTGAGCCTTTTTCAAGCGGTGAATTTTGAGCGCTCCTGAAAAAGACCAATACCCGAAATGCTCGAGTACAAACATTTACCACCACAAAGTGGGCCATTATGCAATCAAAGCCATACTTTTAAGAAAACTATTATGTTTTCGATTATTTCACAAAGTGCCCAATCCTGATCGCATTCAAAATATTTGAATAAAAAGTTAATAAAATATGTAATATATATTGAGATAACACTTTTGCTACTGTCATTTGAATATATTAAATATGTAAACAGAATAATGAAGAAATAACATATACTTCGGTGGCTAAGATAAATAAGATTATATAACATACATCTTGAGGAACACTTCCAATGACATAGTAAACAGAAAATTAACTGACGGTACAGCACTATATCACATGTCAATCACATACAAATATTTATTTCATAGAATCAAATAGTAGCTACAATTGGGTAATATAAAATATAATGACATTATAAATTTACAAAATAACAAATTGAAAATGAGTTCGACGCGGATAACTTATGAATTAACAAGTAAAAAATAAACTGTATACTATTCTGTATTATTTATTAGCTTCAGTATCATGCAAGCATCATGACCAATTCCAATGCACTGATGGAGAGTGCGTTTGGCCACCCCAGCGATGTGATGGTTTTCCAGACTGTACTGACAGATCAGATGAAATTCGATGTGGTACATAATGACCGTTATTGCAAATATAATAATGATTTAAACTTATTACCCTTTGTTGTTTTGGTTTTCACTATTTATATATTTATTTTTATACACTAAGTGCTTTTCACGTTTCTTTGCTTAATGAACAAATCAAGAGAAGTAGCACTAGAGGTTGTATTAATAATATATGTTATCATCAACATTGATATCAACATTAAGATGATATGAAGATAAATAGAAAATGCATGAACATTTTTCGTATCCTTAAGTATATTTGCAAAGATTTGTTATATACACTTGTTGACCTTATAATATAAGCACTTCCAAATGAAATAACAATATCAACCACAGATGTAAAGCAAAAGCCATGCTTGAAAACAGATTTAACTTACACAGTGCAGTCCTTATATACCGGTTTTTATATAGAATATTTGTATGTGATTATCAGATAAAGCATCAAAAATCAAATTTGTGTAGGTGTAGTATTTTGAAAAATCGATGATATAGAAAAGAATGAGGTTTATTCAAACATGTTATGAAATTGCGTTAAGCACACTCTATCCTTAAGATTACTGATTCGTACGTGCCGCTATGCTTTAACATTACTCCGAATAGAGAGTGTCTATAGTTGGTCAAAAATGTATTTCTATGGCAAATACTTGATCATGTTTGTTTTAAGTATCTTCCGTGTGAATATGCTTTTCCAGAAATATCAACATGCGGAAACGACGCTTTCAGATGCTCCAATGGTCAGTGTATTTGGTATGAATTGCGTTGTGATGGATACAGAGACTGCAATGACAGCACCGATGAAGACGATTGTGGTATTAGCGGATTAAAAGAGACACTTGATATAGAATTAAATATAGAAATCAAGAATTGTTTGATCTATTGATATTAGTGTCAGTGCATGCATATGTACTTGCGATATCTGGATTTTTCATTATGGTTTTTGGAAAATATTACTTATATTATCATATTCATCGACATGCTCTGAGATTAAACAATATGCATAACATTTAAATGATATATCGTTATCTAATAGATCAACCAATAGCATTGATATCTGAACACATGAAAGCTTGAATAGATAAACTGTCTTACAACTTATCTATTTTTTAATATTTCTAGACAAGTCAGTATGTGGACCACATTACTATCGATGCTCAAACGGCAAATGCATTAGTGGCATAGAGCGATGTGATGGGAACAAAGGTTGCAGTGACGGCGCTGATGAGGACGGATGTGGTTAGTTTTGTTTCTTATCCGGGTTATGAATGCACAGAATATGTATATTGTTTAATAATGGGTGTTTCATATCGCTATTTTAATAGAATGTGTACACATTGTCGTGAGCATTACTATTTTTCGAACAAATATAGCAGAAGCATAGCATAGCATAGTTTTTTCTGATACTATTTGAACACATTGTTGTGATTTACCATATGCTGTCATGTAACAAACAAAGATAACCGAGTGGGGTTTTTTTCTTGTTTCTTGTGAATATGCATTCTTATATAATATAGCATATAATCAACATATTGTCAAATAATAGTAAATAAGGCCCAAATAATTTAGTCGCACGGTCTGCGACATAATAATCCAAGCTAGCACAGCCAGTTCTCTTGTCGCTAAGGTACATTTCTGTGGTTGTTTTAAAACAGTTTACTGTTCTAACTTACCGTGTTAAAATGTTGTTCAGCATATGCAATGTGTTTTGCAAACAAGGACATTTATGAGAAGAGAAGTACTATAGCAATTATAATTCCAGGTGTGTTTAACATGATTACTTGTTCTGTGGGATAAATTTGGGCTGTGCTGTTGGGCAAATTGAGCAAATTGATATTTTTCGGGCGAATTTTCCCAAAAAGGTGGGCTTATTTAAAGGAAAAATGTTACTCTAAAGTGAATCTTTCTGATTGAAAGTTTTGAAAAAAAAATACGGGGAATATTAGGTCATGATTTACTTTTTTATATTTTGACCGATATCAATGCTCATATTATGTTCTTTCTAGGCGCATTTTTCAACATTTTTTCAACAATTGTTTGAGCTCTAAATTTGTTTAAGAATCAATAAAGAATTAGGTTCGAATAATTAGATTCTACACAAAATATCAAACCAATCTGATTTTAAAATATTATATTAGATTCCTGTCATTTCTCAAGGGCCAGGCGGGCTGCCCGCCATTTTATGAGAAGCATTTTTATCTTTTAATAATCAATTATAACTTCATTGGACCAAATGCATATACTGACACAGGTATAACATTAATCGTGTTTATATTGCATATACAAACAAGAGTACGTTTAGGTAGGTAATATATACATAATTCTGGGACTCACAATTTAGATTTTATTTAACAATTTATCAAGATTTTTTATGAAGGGTACACATATTTTCTTATAATATATTATAAGAAAGTTGAAAGTTGATACGATATTGAGGCCTTTAATACCATTTCATCTTAATGTGTTTATATTTCTAGAGTCAATCACGTGTCCTTCATACTACTTTAGTTGTAAAAGAGGAAATTGTATTACCTATAAATGGCGATGTGATGGAAGCGACGACTGCGGCGATGGATCCGACGAGGAAGCATGTGGTAATTGGTCATTCGAAACACTATCAAAAACTTTTTAATAAGTGTAACTTAGTTCATATTAGAAATGACTCATTTGTATTCGAATATTGCAATGTATTATAAATAATCCGTTAGCACACAATAGCCTGTATTAATATGGTAGTAGCTAGGCAAATAAGTGTTTTACTATAATATGATAATATGGCACGGCTTAAAACACGGCTAATGTTATCGTTGTTTCGAAAAGTACCAACCATCAAATGAGAACTAAAACATAAAGAAATATGCAATTAGCAATGTTGCAATACATACTTCATTTTGCATATTATTGCATTGTATCGTCATTAGTAATTTTCTTATCACAAATTTTAAATGATATATTCACCGAATCAAGTCAAGATTCAAAACTTTATCAATAACCATATTATATGGCCCCTTGATATTATTCCCTCTATATCATGCATGTGACAATGCATGTTATCATTTGTAACGGTGATTATATATAGACATTTAAACAGTCTTTACATTGAGCTATAAATAGAAAATCAAATACTAACAATATATTTAACAAGGGTACATGTAACAATTGATGTAGGCTTCTACAAAATCAATATAGATTAAACTTTTCTTGGATGAAGTGAGCCCGAAGCGTGAAATCCATTTCTTTAAACATACAATGAACGATTTTTGCTAAAAGATTCATGTTTAAATCTAATTTCTGGTAAAACGTTTTATATGAAATTATACCTGTTTCGTTTTATCACTGTTTTGCTGTTCGCAAACCTTATTCCTATGAAAACAATATGCATGGCTCGTCATATAGCTTCTCTATCAGATTATCAATTCTATCAGTACATGATTCCACGTTTTCTTTTAGCATTTCTTTTGCTGATACATTATAAGTATATTTTCTATTTTGGTATCACTTAACTTTACGGAATTGAAAAATATATTTTTTAAAATTTCTATCTCGAATTTTGCAGTAAAAGCTGTATATAATAATCAACAGAACCAATATAAATCGGAAATGGGGATGATTCTGTTAGCATCAAAACTAAGTAAATGTGAGTGTTTTTGTCTCATGGATATTTTCATCAACCATTTAACAAAAAAGGGTATAACCTAGCCTAAGGACGATTTAGACAAAACGTCTCTTATCTCATATACAAGAAATAAACAAGAGAGTTGAATTCAAAACACTATATTCTTAAATTATTCAGATCACTGTTTGAAATAATGCGATACTATTATTAAGGGGTTGGTGACCTACGCGGGAGTTGGCTCAACAAATTGGACACATTATGCAGATAATATGTTTATTTTGTTTTGAAGTTCAGACATCGGCTATATTTTCTACAATTCGGGGATTTCGAGGATTTCCCTCATGTGCACATATCTAAATAAAATCCTCATCATTTGTATGGTTTGGTTTGTATGGTTTGTATGGACAAGCTCTTAATTAGCCAACAATGAAACTAAAAGAAAAGACAAAGAAGATCGATCCTTTTGCTTTTATTGCCGTGCTATATTATGACTAATTGTTTTTAAATACGGTATAACGTTTACCAGATTTTCTGCAAGTTTACTGATTTATTAATGCGCTGTGCATATTTGTTTTCCGATAATATTTATAGCGTGTGTTCGTGAAGTAATTCATTTTTAGTATGAGTTATGTTATGGGAACTAAATGACATAAATTCATATGATCTTTTATACATTGTAAAGTTGATTGTCTCGAAGAAAATGCTTTTGATTGCCAAAACCGAAAACATGTTCCTGGGAGCGACGGATGTCTTTCACATTCGGTCATTTGTGATGGAAAGCAAGACTGTAGAAACAATCACGACGAAAACTTTTGCGGTTGGAAAAATAAAAAATATTTTCTCACATTTTAATTCGTTCGCATCTAACATCTGCATGCAATAATATACTATATCATTAATAAAATATTGTTCTGATTACACTTAACATTGATACGAAACAGTAATTAAACAAATTAGCAGAATAGTGTATGGTTCTTAAAAGACATACATATTATGAATAATACATGACAAATAATGTATCTATATTCAACAATAATGTGGATGTTTTATCCTAGTGGATTGCAATGCCAATGATCTGTCATTCAAATGCAACCATGGTAAATGTTTGACAATTGATGTGAGTTGCAACACCAAGAATAACTGCGGAGATCAAAGCGATGAGCGGTATTGCTGTAAGTGTAAACAATCATTTTAGCAAACAAATATGACACAATGCAACATGATTGGAATATGTAAAACTGCAATTCACAACATTGATGTATACGATTGTCAAATAACTATCAGTGTTTGTATCTATATTTGGTTTATATAGCCGCATGTACAGAACCTGCATTCAAATGCAATGACGGACAAATACTATCCGTAGAAAATCGCTGCGATGGTCAACCAGACTGCTTTGATGGATCTGATGAAGATGGATGTGGTGTGTGACGCTTTCAACACATATTACAAGAATTTATTATATATGGCTTGAACAATGATATAGTTATTTGATATGTCAAAATATATATATTTGACAAAGTTATCAAAATATAAAGGTTTGAATAGTAAGAAACAACTTTGCTACACAGGGAATAATAACTGATTACATTTTTTTTTTTAACAACGTTATTTTCAGTGAACTGTAATGAAGATAAACTCCAACTTGACTGTGGCGGTGATAAGTGCTTAGATTACCAATTTGTTTGCAATGGAATAGTGGACTGCCGCAATGAAACTGACGAGAAAATTTGTGGTGAGTACTCATGAACTGATTAGCTAATTGAGTTGCCAAACTCTAAATAAATTAGATTTTCACAAATATACAAAAACAAGTTTGATTCGGATTTTAAGTTTGAAGTTAAGCCTAAAAATAGGTTACCAATACTGTGCAAAAGAATCATAGATTGATTGTATTCACAAAAATATATAAGCGCTATTGCTAAACATTTTCCGCTCATTATTTTGATTTGTTCTAATAGGATGTCCTAAGTCTGATTTCACATGTGGCAACGGCAGCTGCCTCCCGATGGAACGTACTTGTGATGGAATCGCTGACTGCAACGACCAAAGCGACGAAGACAACATTCTATGTAAGTTTGAATTTAACATATACTTTTAAAGCAACTGAATCATTCCCTGTGGGGTGGGGGTTATTATCAATTACTATATATGGGTTTCGAAGAATATATATGTAATATTAAAGAAAACCAGTCAGTAACCAATATCGAAGGGAATGACGGGGGAAACCATTTTATGTGAGTCTGAGTTAAGGTTATAAAACTAAAGCAATTATAACTTTAACTGTGACAACGATGACAAAAGCATCACACAATGTAAATATGAGTTTTAAAAAGGATTATTAAAACATTCTTGAATGATGACCGCAACGTAGTTGTTAGTCTGCATTTATTATGTAGCTTTAGCACAATCCTTACAACCAGGAAAGCTTGATTAGCGTAATGAAACCTTATTAGTGGCAGTAGGATTCAAATTCTTTTGAGGTATACACCGTCAATTTTCGGAAAAGCCCTAGCAAATATTGAGTCGTGTTGGCGTTGTGATGGCATTGCATTATACATTTGATAAACGGAATCTTTGTATATGTTGTTTTCGACATCCAGATATTGAAAACAGTCAAAACAGAACCTTAAGTAGTTTTGTGGTATGATAGGCTATATCAATGCTTGGGGAATCGGATGACTGATTTGACAAAACATCCTTATTTATTATCACCCATCAAATTAACCCCGTTACGATGTCTAGTTTGGGCATGTTGTGTTTATCAAATGATTAATCGACGCAGTCTAAGTTGGGCCCGGAGTAGTTAAATGTCGAAAGATTCACTTTTTACTGAAAAAACAGTTTTGTTTCAATTATTGAGAAGAAGTTTTATGGATATGGAGTTCTTGATGGCTCATTATCGTATCAAAGAATCATTGTGCATATCAATTCATTTTCACTAAATTACATACACTGGATGTAAGTGATCTTCTCTGTAACTTATGTTACAGAGAAGATCATGTCATCAAAGTCATGTCATCAAATATTATGTGGAAATGCAAATGCGGGTGGAAGAGTGCAATTAATAAATTAGAATTATTAAAGTAGCTTGTATGCAAATCCGTTTACTTCAGGTTTACTCGAGCACAAGTTGTGGGTCGGACTTGGCATCGGATGCATTTTTGCAATCATACTAGTGCTATCCGTCGCCATTATGAGCATCAAGAGAAAACTGCAGAGGAAAATAAAGAAAACTAAGAAGCATCGGAAGAGACGTTCAAGGTCTACAACCCGTCGTTCTGCGGCCGGAAACGAAACGGGAGCCCAGTTCTATGAGGAAACCACCTTTGCCAGTGGAACACGTACTGAACTGTCAGCCAACTACACATCAATGGTAAGAGATCCGTATGGATATGCGGATCTATGGCTCGAAGGCGATGTGCATGTGCACGTGCCTGCAGATGAGAATGATTCATATGATGAGGTACAAGTCAATGAGAATACAACAGTGACGTTCAGAGAGTACAACGGACCTTACCATGGAAACAAACGAAACGACAACGCAGATCGACAAAAGACCCGTTCTACCTGACCGTGCTGCCAGACACTACTAATGATGCAAGTGAGAGCAGTACCGATGCCAACAACCCACATGGAATGAGTGACCTGTTGATGAGCAAGAATAAACGGCAACACATGAGAAGATGCGCTAGCATGCCTTTGTAAGTTAAGCTTTATTAGTGAATAATTTATAGCAAATGTAACTGACGTTCATGTTATTATTTAAATTCTGAAATGTTGCAATGAATCGATATAATTAATCATATGTATGAAATTAATGAATATAATATGAATTCGGCATTATCTTATGATTGACATTATCTTATTATTTATTTTATAATTTTATTATAGATGCAACTCAGCTTCGGAGACTGACTACCTTACAATACTACCAGACGCTTTTGATGAGCCTCGTGAAATAAGCGACTTTAATCGACTCTTGAACATGCGCGGTTCGCAAACAGACAAGAAGATTAATAGGACTGTGTAAGTTATAAAGTGAATAGTCGAAAAATGGCTAAAACGAGTTTTATTTAATTATATTCTTTTGATACCCTAGTTACATTTATTGTGTTACTTTACTTAAAATAGATCAACGTATTCACCAAAAGTGCACATTTAAGTATGAAACCAAAGTTCAATATATTTATCGCTTGTTTTGAACTGGTGGTTTTTATTTTGCATAGAAACACAACAAAAAAGGACTCTGACTACCTGGCAATGCTGCCAGATACTGCTGAATATCCTGATGAGATATCTAACGTAGGAAATCAATCCATGAAAATGCCCGGCTTGTTACCAGCGAAGCACACCATACAACCATTTGTCAAATCCCCATGCAAACCTATGTAGGTGAGGTTTCAACAGCCATCATTACATAGATTTATATTCGTAATGATAATGTATACACGATATGGCTGTTGTGTTACGGTGTTTAACATAACTTAACACGAGTAATCAACAAGTTCAATACATGTTTTATTGTGTTTTTAAATTCGTGGCTTATGTGTTATAGACGCAAAGCGAAAATGAACTCTGAATACCTTATTATGCGGCCATATGTTGCTGATGTCCCTGGTGAGAACCATAGAGTCGACAACCGTTCCTCGGGGCTGTGTGATTTGCTACCAGATGAGGTCGAGGAAATAGAATTAATCGATTACACCAGCAAGTCTACGTAGGTTCAGTATTGAAATCATACGCAATATGTGAAGTAGGAAGGTCCGTGATATAGCCAATCGCTGGACACTGTCTACCAACTAAATGCTAAGGAACACAAATATATTATGTATATTTGTTTCACTAGTTAATCATTTGCGTATGGTTATAATGGGTTACTGACATAAATATGCATCACTTAGCATTTCAAAAAACTTAGTTGCATTTATATCATTTCGTCATTCATGCAATATAACGTTAGATAGTTTGACTATGTAGAAACTAGGTAACCGTTTTATTTGGTATTACACTCATTTTTATTATTCCTTGTTTAGACGAAAATCAGCCTTGGATCCATACTGCATGATTACACTGCCGACTGGAACTAATGGTGTGTTTGAAAGAAGAAACGAGGTCAATCAACCGACACTTTGTGACTTGCTGCAAACCAAACAAGGCGAAATGCAAAGAAAATGCACCAGCAGGCTTATGTTAGTCAAATATATGTGTTTAACTATTTATTGAAAAAAAAACTTCATGAAAATTTGCTATGCAATCTCCTAAACAAATTTGTTTTATTTGTTTTATTTAGACTTTTAAATAACGTAGCACTTCAAATTGATTCAATTAATGTGTTTTTGCACATATGTCATTTCGGGGTTGTTCTTTATTACCCAGTGACTCAAACTACGTGACAATGCAGTCGACCGATACACAAACAACTAAATTGGATGAAACGATGAGCAAGAGTGACTTACTCCCGAGTGAAAGTGAAGAAGAAAAGCTGGAAATATAACCTAGTATACAATAGTAAGTTAAAGCAAACTGAGTAAAAAAAACTGCAAAAGTTGTAGCACACTAATGCTTTTTAGTATAAGGGATAGATTTAAACAAAAAGTAACTAATTCGTTATTCGTTATATTTTAGGCTCAACTCGACTATGGATTCGTGTGACTGACCAACCGGCTTCTGCTAGAAATCCTTATAAAATAAATGCTTAGACTGTTCGATGTATAGTGAATTGCTATTTTAAAAATTGGTAACATGTAAAATTCAAATATAAATGACAAAGATATGGTCGCTAAATAGCACCATAATATTCTGACTGGTGAGGGTAAAATAATAAGTTAATGTGTAAGTGATGGGTATGCGTGAATCGAATTTGTCGATACATCCTTCGTCATGAAGCGAGAACAGTAAATAAATTAAGGGTTCAAAGATTCCATGCTAGATTACCTTCTTTTTAGTTATGTATATAAATACGTGATAAACTTTATTAGGTTTACTCGAAATTGGCATACATTTATTAATCCTTTCAATGTAGCAGTGTTGTAAGTGTAAGATTGTAACTTTTTAAAATATGTTAAATATATTTTTCGTCATTGGTTGATTATAAACTTACAATTGAACATTGGACATAAACAAGTTTTGGGAGTGTGTTAGTTAAAAAAGCATTACTGAGTGCAGCACGATTGTTTATTAGACTAGGTACACTGTTTATTTACTGAAGCATCTTATTAGAAATCCGGGTTGTATTTTCCAACTAAAGTGTTTCCAAATAAAGTGTTGCATGTTAAATTGAAAATAAAAAAAGTAGATTTCATTCGTATGAAATGAATCGTAATTAATATGTATCGTTCTATTTTGAAAATACCTGTCTGTGGAATTAAACAGCGTTTTTAAGTTAATATAGTAATTGAATTTAAGCTTTGTAGTGCATGATTGTTTTATATATTTTGACGGTGACATATGAATACATGTTTTAATAAGTATATAATACATCAAACATCAGTATGACATCAAACATCAGTCTCCCCAATGGCTAATTTTTTACTTGAATTGCAGATGTCCGTTTTAAACTCATTAATTAACCAATGAGTAAAAATGAGTACGATGCTTAATCATGTATATTCAGTATGTATTTTGAACAGTGTATAGTTTATAATTAGAAAATAAGAATAGTAAGCAAATGGTTCAATAATCAATACAATTTGAATTAAGATATGAAACATAAAGCTGGTGGAAATAAATCGTTTCGTTCATTTTCTTGCAAAATTAATTAAAATAAGCTTAAATATGTTTATTTAAACTGCACTTTATAACTATGTAATATCGAGTGATTTATACGTATAACAACTAATTTTGCCAGTAAATTGGTTTCAAATAATTTATTTCTAGTTTTATCTCATTTTAAAGTCTTTATACAATTTCTAGTTAAAGACAAGAGTTTATGGTTCATCGTTATAATCTGGTTTCAAGGTAAATACGTTTTAAAAAATCAAAGTCAAAAAGTCTAATTATGTGCATATGTAAAGTAAAAATAAATGCATGATGTAGAAGTTTGTCAATGAGAGTTGAATTGTAATAAGTCAATTTGGTGAATTAGATATAGACATCGTGTTATTTCATATAACTTTCCTTTTCAAAATTGTATATATAGTTGCTTTATATGTTTTCTATATTCCTTCTGCATGTTAAAAACTTATTGTTGTCACAATTTAGAAAAGGTATTAATTTATTGATTAAATGTCATTCAACGAGAGTTAGTTCCTGCAAATTTATTTTATGTCAATTAGACATTCTAGCCAGACATCTAATAATTTTGTGTGTTGCCAATCAATTCGTTGTTTACACATCAAAGAATATACAAATTCGGCTATTTATATTACGTCAAAAGTGTAGAAATAAGAATTTATGAAGCTGAATACCTAAATAAAACTACAATAAGAATTTGTTTTTTTTTGTAAGCTAGTAATTCCAAATATGTTCCCAATGGAATTTGTGTTTGCATTTAGCATAACAATTTAAGTGAGCAAATTGTTTTTGTATTCGCAAATGTCAATCACTTGTATGTTAAAGTCATCACTTATATTACTCTTCTTAAGAGTTATGTAAAAAGTTATATGGAGGAAAATATAATCAAATTATCGATGTCATTGTGAGTTTTTAAAGTTGACTATTAATGATGTTTATAAGAATACTTTTTACTAGAACCTTAAAACATGAAAACAGGAATACGCCAAATACTCCAATATAAAAGTGCATTAGTAGTTTTCATAACATTTACATAGAAACATAGAAACGAATTCTGACTAAAATGACGGTATACAAATACCACCCACATTTGACATTATTAAATGATAATCTAAGGACATTTTATTTTATCGGACAATTAATTGACTTCACCAGGTCGTCATGAACATATTCACATACAACACAAACATATTTTAAAATAGGATATTAGAAAATGTATTGTTCGATCATTGTTAAATCATATTCTATTAAATTTTGTGGGTGAATATAGGATTTTCTCGGTTCGACATTTGCTTGTATAATCATATCACAATTTTCGCCTCTTTTGGAGACGTCAAACGGAGCCAACACGTGTCTCAACAGTATTACACATGTTGCACATTACACCGCGACAATCTTCTTCTAAAGCCCAGTAATTCCCAACGAAATTCTTAAATAAGAACCTTGTCTCTCTCGACCAAATTGAATGTCAGCTCATGCGCGTTAGAAACGGTAAGCCGCCGATCATTATGGAATCCAAGAATAAATGTAACCCAACTACTATCCCCAGTTAGTGTGTTCTAAATTGTTCACAGTGCTGTCAAATGGAAGTGTTCTCAATGGGGTTATAGTCAACTCGCCAAAACACCATCTCGCCAACTTGTTAGCTATCAGTTTTATCTACGTTTGTCCGATGTGTATGCTACCAGATCATACGTTCTAAATTGATCGCGATGCTGTAAAATTGAAGTGTTTACAATGTACCCGTGAAAGTAAATATTGGATCATATAATTCTTATTTCCCTCTAGATAGGTTTATTGTAGTATATTTGTTCGTATGGGATGAGCGGTTTAAAATACGACTACCATATGATATTGACCTTTCTGAGAAATATAATTTGAAAAATATGACGTATTAGAGAAACGGGTACATACACGCGGTTATCATATTAACAATGCCAAATATGACATTAAAATAAAATATAATACATTGTCTAAAATTTTCTAAACCGCGGTAAAAGCACCGCATGGATTTGGCAACATTTGTAGCTTTTATTTTTAGCTTTTTACTTTGTATTCCTTTTCAAAAGTTCGAAACCGAGTTTTTGACGGGATGTGTTTTAAACGAGTAGTCACGGTGTGAGTGTTCGACTAACATCTTAAGTATTCGTCGCTACGGATATTTCGGATGTAAAATGTATCTTAGTTCTATGTCGGTGCATTATGAAAACAGAAGGTTATTTTAGCATGGGGCCAAATATGGTTTTCCACGTCGCTTTCAAAGTTGCAAAGTGAGTTGGATTAACAACGAGTGCGGAATGGGATTATCAAAATACATATGCTCAGTTAAAGCTGCATACATTATGCATACGATATTTATAAAATGAAATATGAAAATAGATCGTGACTTAAATTACTCCATCTAATGTATAGCAACAAAACTACGATGAACACATACATTTTTCCGCGCTTAAAATGTGTCTTTGAAACAGTAGAGCACTGTATAATGTTGGCATGCTGCCTTTACTAAACTCCGCGTACTACTAAAATTGCTCTATGAAAATAAATAGGAGTTTCGTGCAAGCACTTATAAAGCTTGCACAAACGCTGGTGTCACCCAATCAAGGTCTTATGAATAAAACCAAATATGTATTTGTGTTGTATATTGTATATTGGTGCTCTTATCTATCAGTACCCCGGTTCAAACAATTTGGTACGTATCAGTTACATAACGTGTTTGTTTTCTCTCTAAATTGCTACATTAATCGTTCAAATGTGTTTTCACAAGCGAATTTAATCGCAATAATGTCATTGTGACCAGTGTACAGCTGCCACGCTGTATAGATGTCCAAACATGTCCGCTGTGTATTTACGTCATACCCCCATTGATGTTGACAATATAAACTGTTTGAATAGCTTCAATAGCTTTTAAATTTAGGTTAACTATATGCGATGCTATAAAAAAGCATTTTGTTCAATTTGATTTTCCAAATTATATATATTCCATGTTTGCATTTGTGTGATGTGGGGGGTCGTTAAATACTAACCTTACCTATCGTCCCACTGATTATACATTAGCTCATCGAACATCTTATGTATGTTTTATAGCAACATCAGAGAAATTTAGGGTGGTAATAAGGAAGCTAATTTGATGTAGGCATATAAAGAATTACATATTCAATATTTGTATATGGACCAACGGAATTCCTTTTGACGTTGCAATAAGTAATTGTGTCACAAGGGCAATATAGTGGCAACAATTATTTTAATTTTATTCAACTTTAAATTTGTTGCGCCCCGTCTACTCAAATTCACGTTTGCCTGCCACTCATATTTGTGCTGAATTAAAAAGGGAAAGATACTGGCCATAAATTGAATAAATAACGGTGTAACAATGTAGGTTCTTCGTTAATTGAATTGCTAGGAAATTCATATTTTATTCTAATCAGAAATAATATTATGTTTAACATTTGCAAAGCCACAGTAGTAGTCATATGTCAGTTATGCATCGAATGGGCTTACATATTGTAGAGTATACATAATTCATTCATGTATATAGACAATAAATCGTATCGGTTAATGTCTTTCCAAAGGAAACACTTTTGTAAAAAAAAATGTAAGTTTTGACCAACCCTAAAAGGGTAAACCACTTTAGGATGTAGTGTAAAAACTACATACAGCAACAGTTAGTCCCTTGTTTTGATCTGTATAATATTGTGTTGAATGTGTTAATTGTCAAACTCTTCACCTCCGCACCCTTATATATTTATGCAAATCATACATGGTGTTTGTTTCAGTAACCTTCACACTATGGAAGTCACCAGTTGTTAACTTTCTTTCATATTTTTATCCAGACCCTTTATTAAATATGAAAAATCGATGTGTTCAGTTCAAGTTCGAAATCGTAACTGAGATATGATCAATACGCTGCTGCTTATATGCATAAGACGTTGCACCGAAACAGAATCAATGGAATCACATAAACGAACTAATGAGAGTTAAGTTCCAACAACCCACGATACGTCACTTTAACGATCTAAATAGGCCGTTATTATTGATGCCAATCATAACAATTGCAACAGCAAAAGCAATAGCAAACGTTGACTACCTAGCATAAAAAAAAACTCACTTACCCCCATAAGTTTCGTGATAAAAAGTCTTTAACCACCTCCCCTCCCATTGGCGGACAAACAATTTCCACGAGCGGTTTAGGTTATATGCCGGATGGCTTGCCAAAAATGTTTAATCAAAAGTTTAAAAAAATATTGAAAACACCCAACCAAAAACCATCTATGGGAATTGCAACCTTAGATTTCATGTGATTTCGACTTAGACATCACCATATTACGTGATATGCCTCTATATAACGAGTCTTATCTACATCTAAATGCAACACTGATCTAGATGACAAAGATATTTTATATAGACAAAATGTCATTTACTTGAAAGATACTTATACATAAATGAATGTTTAAACGAATGTACGTAATAAAATATGACTCTGATCATACATACAATAAATAAAATGAATACAAATTATGACTTTCTATCATACATTCACCGTTTTGGAATAGCAGTTGAAGAACAGGTTTCAAATCGGTTGAATGAGAAAGTTTAGAATACGTTGACGTTGGTTATGTTAAAGAACTGTATCAACGCCAATGCAATTACTATTGGGATTGATCATGACGGATATCTGACTAATAATGAAATAAAAAGTATTTACATTCTACCAACACGTAATGTACTCACTTAACTGATTGCCCTTTATCGCATGAAAGAATTGCTTAATCGATTGCTGTATCGATCCTATATTGGTGATTTGTTTATGGCATATGAGGTACAACTAGAACTCAGAGTTATAATTATTCATAACTTATCATATTAATGTCCACGAAAATTGATGTTAAACCAAGACAAATAGCATATAAATCTAAGACAATTTAATCATTATTAAACAAAGTATTACACAAATTCTAGCCATCCGGAAATATACAATACCGTTGTCCTTAAAGCTATTGATCGGATCGAGCATGTGCATTTGCGCTTTAGAACCTGAACGGAATACATACACATTTCATCAACTAGGAATTTGGACATGAAACTGAGAGGACGAACTTTCAACACACAACGCCGCAATGCTAAAACAAATGGAAACAACTAGAAGGTACTAATCTGACCTTCTGAAAGCTTAGTTTTAAAATAACTAAAGTGTGAGTGACGAATAAAACTATATTTTAATCAAATGATATTTTATTTTTCGTACTAGACCGGTTTCGATCGGTGTATTCAACTCATTCACAAAAATTGTCGTTAGAATGAGTGTTTAATTGAAATACTGTTTTATTCCTGATACTCTTGTAAGGGTTAGTCAGAACTTACAATATATCTATAACAGTATTTGTTTTGAATGAACTCGACTAATCAGATTACAAATAAGACAATTTGATAGAGAAAAGTGTCATCCCGTTTTGCCATATTCATGACCAAATGATGCAACCCTCACTATATGCAAGACCATGTTTGCAGAACTACCATTTAATTACTGCTCCTAACTTGTCGTTAGAATGAGTGTTTAATTGAAATACTGTTTTATTCCTGATACTCTTGTAAGGGTTAGTCAGAACTTACAATATATCTATAACAGTATTTGTTTTGAATGAACTCGACTAATCAGATTACAAATAAGACAATTTGATAGAGAAAAGTGTCATCCCGTTTTGCCATATTCATGACCAAATGATGCAACCCTCACTATATGTAAGACCATGTTTGCAGAACTACCATTTAATTACTGCTCCAAATAATTAACACAGTATTAGCAAGTAAAAATAATAACATATTTATTATTTAGTGAACTTGATTTATCACGGGGGGAACACAAAAGTATACGTCTCTCAAATTCATTAAAAAACTCACATACCTTTTCACACGACACGAGGACAATCCGTTACATAGTTGTAGATTGCGCAACATCCAAAACTAAATATGTAAGTAGGTAAATGTTGAAGCTTCTGAAAGAGTTGGTCTCATATATAGCGAATATTGGAACAACTGGTCATCTACATTGCGAAACTATAAAACAACTTGGTCATATAAAAAGAAAAATAATCTAATTGATTCATGTTAATGTTCAATGCAAACAATTTTTTTTTTCATATATAACTGTAAGGTTTAGTATAACCCTGGCAAAGATTAAAGGTTTTACTTAACAAATACATTTATCTTTTAACCATAATTTTGTTTCTCCACGTATGTGTTGTGGCAATGAAAATATTTTAATGGACGGCATCCTCCGCGTAACGTGAGTGCAATAAAAATGATTAAGACATTTAATCATTTAAATTTGATCAGAATCAAATCGAAGGTGCCTACGAGCGAAAGAAAATCAAATATGACGACCTACGATCAGAATGCGAGAAAATGGTAACAGTCACGGTGCTCACCGATACAGATAGGATACAGAGTTGTTATATATCGATCAGTGTGGACAATGTGCAAGATCAGCTGAATCAAACTTAACAAAAGAAAGAAAATCAGCAAAAATGTGTGAAAACTTATAAACGAGCATCAAATTGAAACGGAAGGACGTGAATTGGTAACCATCAAGATTGATTCGGCAGAATGCAGGAACTGGGTTATGCGTCAAACCCACCTTTTCTTAATGTTTTTACTACTGATGACAAAGGAGTAAATAGTGGATCGTCAAACAATCATCCATAAGTTCTAATTACACACTTGGATACCAACCAGTGACTGCCGTGTTAGGCTGACTACAGCGCGGTAAGACAGCAAACCCACCCGGAAACAGACTCAAACAGCATGGATCGGTCGGCCGGCAACCAAGCAATGACATAGTTTCTACTAAGCAAATAAAGAGGACATGTCCCCAGAGACCCAAAAGCGGGAAAAGATGAGTCGATACAAAGTCCTGATACCCGGAGTACAAACCAAAACACAATACCTGATGAACGAAAAAATGAAAAACGACCGGGTTTATGGACGGGTGTTTAAGAACCGAAAAAGTATTTAAACTATATCAAGCAACGACGAAATTTCTTAAAACACAGCAGCAAAGCACGGCCCGAGATAAGGCGGAGAAGATCAACGACTCGGAGACACACTACAGTGCTCAAGATAACCGTGCTACTGATGACGGATATTAGCAGAGTCGCGAAATAATAAATTGACCATCCAGCAAACAAGAATGGAAACAGTTCGAACAAGAATTGGTCAAGATCCTTGTACTCACCGGCAGGCAAGGTGAAAGACATTAAGACCATTTGTGCACTGTTTGCAGCGAAAGATTTGGAATGAAAGAAGGCAAAAGTGACCAATAGCTCAGAGAATACACGATACTATAAGAAGACCGAACTACAAAAGGAACTTAAACTATCATCAAACCGATGAAAAGATTAAACTCAGAGAAAGATATACAAAGGAAGAGTTCCTGTTTAGACATAATGGTCAGTCCCACATGAACCGGTAAAGTTTGCCCTACAAAAGTACCAAATTGCTACAAAAATTGCAGAACATATTTTGGAACTACTTCAATCAACTAATGTTTGGATTTACAGTGGCCGACTATACAATTAATTTGCAGCGACTTGGAAACGGCATAATATTGGACCGACCATACTACTGCAAAACATATTTACCACTGAAGGAGAAAGAGCATCGGTAGCATATTATCAAATGATCGTCCGTACAAAATGACCAAGGTCATAGTCATAGTTAAAACTGAAACTTAGTTGATCATGATCATTCTCATAGGCTGAAACGGTGCACGGCGGCCGAGTTGGTCATATTCATATTCAAAAGGTTAAATGGGCACGGTGGCCAAGTCGGCCATGGTAAGA
>LQRL01096686.1:0-18381 GCA_001703475.1 Hydroides elegans | reverse complement strand
TTTTGTTTTCCGCCCCCCCCCCCCCCCGGGCAATGTATGATTTAACTCCAACATTTGGTATCAAACTTAAACCAATCTTTAACTCATTTAGCCGAAAAGTGCAATTGTCTGGGTCAGCCATAACAATGGCGGTTATTGGCCGAGAACACAATCATCATAAAAATAATAAGCCTGATAAACATTGTCTATTTGATTCTCATCATGTTTACTTGCTGTTTAGTTCAAGTTGAGCACAAAGAAGTGAAAGGGACTGGAAACACTGAAAGTTGTCCAGGCAAACAAGCACATTATAACTTTATAATTTCTACATTTTGGAACGATTAAAAACATATAAGACGCTTGTTACAAGAAAGAAGCTTCAAGTAATATCAAGCCGTGATTGGAAAGATGTTTTTGTCTCTGTTTAGTATCATCAACTACAAACATAATGTTCCTGAATGGTCGTCTCGAGCAATAAAGATAATAGCAATTTTATCGTATTTTATTTTACGTTTTTTTTCGCTCATATATTATCGTACACATTTATATCGTTTGAAGATCATTTCTTTCTTGACAAGCATGATCATATAAGAATATATCACGTAAATCGATCGAGCTGTTCCGTTTAGTCTCAATCGAAATTCATTTAATACAAGGCGACCAAAATGGATATTTTGTCCAAGTACCACAATGTCGCATGGACCTTGACCCAGGTCCAGGGAGATTGACTTTATACGGATTCATTTCCTAGAAATACACGTTTAAACGTCTAGTGGATCGGACATGTGATTTATGACATATGAGTCACAAAATAAAGTCCAACAATGATGTGATTCATCATTATTGTAATAACCGACTTCGGGGTTTCCGTGCATAAATGTCCTTGCTTTAAAATGTATTTGTTTATAGAGAGGAACCATTACATTTTCTCTGTTTTTTGTTGATCATTTGCATCAGAGTTAAGCTGGCCCTATTTAGAATATCAGTGTGAACACATTTTGTTGAGATGACGTCTTTACGAACTGAACCTTAACCGTGTTATCATTTTTATGTGATAAAAAGACTCAGTTAACAGAAAAATAAAAGGGAGTAAGACTTAATAGCAGAGATATTTTATACTTTTGAACAAGCAATTGTGATTCAATCTTATATATTTTCTGCCTGCTTTGAATTCGGTTCGATGATTTCAGACTTAACCCATTAACAAAAACAATATTATAAAACACTCTGCAGACATTCATGTTTTTCTACAATGAGTGTTAGATTTCGCTTATTTTTCATGACATACTTCAGAGAAAGAGATAAACACGATTTTTTCTCGTGCGCAATAGGCTGTTATGTAAGCCTTTTTCAATGAACAATACGAGGTCTCGAGTGAACGTGACTAAATCATGCCTTTTGGAACCCAACTTTATATGAATTCATGGTATATATCTAGACTTAGATAACATATATAACAGTAAAATAATGTATAATAGAAAATATGTGTGACGTTCCCTGTTCGCTATTATATTTTACATACATGTACATATCAACAAATAAATTGTGAGCTACTTTCCCAGGTCTCTCTACCATTAGGAATAAGGCAATTATTTCCCCGGCTTCCCTGAACCACCTTTCCAATTCAGCAGTAAAATTCTGGTATACTTTCTCTTTTTCTTTTTTAAGTTCCGCATCTTAACTAAGAAACCTAATTTGAATATCTTACCACATGTAATTACAAGGGGTGTTTTTTAGGCATGTAAAGACGGAAAGGAATTCATGGGAATCACTGATTTATGTATTTCTCATTATCATAATCCTAAGCGCAAACTAAGCGAAAACACATCGTGCAAATAAAATGAGCTTTTGCAAGGGGTTTGCTACTCAATTGTTTCCCGAAATGATATAAGAGAATCAGGATCCTACGTGACTCAACCAGAAAAATGTGCAATTAAAATTTGGTAATAAACTACATAGAATTCTAGGCTCTGCACAAAAATTTAGCTCCACACAATACTTAATGATACGACAGGGTTGACAATTAATTTATCGAACATCATTATATGGCCTGGATTGTAACAGATCAAGGTATTTTTTCAAATTGCATGACCAAAAACATGTGCTATACTGGAAAAAAAGTGATACGGAGCATGTATGTATACAAAATTATACAGATGAATATAAACCAACTTATATCATTCATACTGATCAATCAATCAATTATATACTGTTTTTGTGATGTAGAATCCTACGTGACACCTCGTCACACGTAGGGTTGGTTATCTATCTTTCATTTGTTAAGTTTTGTTTATCATTTTATCTTTTGAATTGAATTCCGGTTGAATGCTAAATCTGTTAAGTATGTTGAGTATATGTATTATGGTTTCTAGATTTTGATATGCTCGTTGACTCCTCTTCTTGTCACATATTTAATAGAGTGCAGAGTGGATTTAATACCAACATGATTCGATATCTTATTGATTCTTTTATTTCACAATTTTAAGAAAATGTTTAAACAAGTTTCCCTAAAATATTAATTTGTATTTTGAAATAAAATCTGTAAGTGCTCTGGCTGCAAAAACATTAAGCTACATCAACAACATTAATGATTGGTTTGAGACGCCTAGGAACAAGTGGTATTTGTGTTGGATTTGAACATCAATTAACTCTTAAAAAGTGCATGATGAGTTGAACGAACAACATATGTTTCAACGGAAAATAGTAAATAGGAAAATCAATATTGTCTTAATGTCTTACTTATTAAAGGGCTACGTGCAGCAATTTGTTAAATGCCAAGTCTTCCCTTCGTTTTTGGTTTTGAATTGGTCACTTTATATAAGGATGCACACCTACCCAATGTAGTTCTTTATCTGACTAAGGTTGTAGTCCATTAACAAAAACAATAGATCATGAATATAGAACTGTAAACTTATATCACGTAAAGGTTATTTTTATTGAACTTACGCAAATGTAACATCGTAAGACCGAGGCATATTGTTATTCTACTGGGTTATAATTCTTGATTCAACCTCAGAGACCCATCAGGACTTAAATTCAAACATTATGGGAAAATTGCAACTATAATCAAGGCAAATTAGTCTCATTTATTATTCAGTGTTCAGTGTTACATGTGAATAGTATAGCATGGAAAGTCACTGTGTTCGTTGCAAAAACCATGAGAGATCGAAACACAACAAAGCAGCCTCAAGGCAATGACAATTTTCGCCAACTCTTTCTGTCGAATTGGAAAACTTTACCGGGCTATTTATTTACTATTTATATGAAATACAAAACATAAGTTAAACATTGCCGGGAGCTTTAATTTTGGTAAATGAAATTGCACAAAAATACCAAAGCATGGGGCTTTATTCGTTGGCGTTCACCCAATGACCTATATTCCATACCTTTGTTTGTAAACAGCGACGTCACCGAGGTGGAAGGACCGGGTAAAGAAACGAGACTAAAGCTGACTCAAGTTTCGTACTTTCTTGTGAAATAATATACTATATTTTGGGCCTGTATTCTTATCCTTTTCATTCGTTTAAGGGGCCACAATTTTATTGTATAAGTTTAATCATAAGAATATATCCCATATTCAAGGCAAATTGTCTTCTCTGCTAAACAAATCGTGTCATCAACGAGTTTTCGAATACGAGTCCAAGGCATGTCACTGCGCACTGACCTGGTTTAGAAACTTAACATGATAATTGCATCACCGACTGTAATAGCAGTATATGAATAAAATAGATAATATGAAATGAAACAACCAAAGCATGGGTGTCAATATGTATGAATTTAAGCTTTGATGATTTTCTGAGGTCGACTTTAAACTACTGTAAGCTAATAAGAGCTTGTCGCAAATAAATGAAACCAACTCTTTCCCTCAGCTCTAATGAATAAATCAACATTCATAGGCTACAATTCATGCAAAGGAGTGATTTCGCTCAAATTAAATGGTGACATCAATATTGGTGCCGTCATCAATGAGCGATTATCATTGCATACTGTCAAATTGAAAGAATATATAATGAAAATGATAACACTGGCACAAAAACAAAACGCTGCATTTCTCGTTGATATTGCAGCTTTCGCAATCGATTGTCCGTGGACAACAAAAACTTCGAATACTTTTCGGAAAAACTGACAGCTACAAAACAATGAGAAATATACTATAGGACAAACGTTTTATCTATCAGGTCACGGTAAAACAAGTTATCCGCTGTCATTGTGCGATAAGGAACACTTTATTGGTACTCGTAACCGTATTTGAACATATATGTCAAGGCAATAAATTCACATGTATTTGAATTTATGAGACATCATCCATGGTAATACTAGCAGTTCATTGTTGATAAACATTTCGACATATGAAATAATTTTGATTCATTGTAAGCTATGTTAAAGGTATGAATTAATATATAGTGTAAGAAATTTACCGTCCATCCTTATGATATCATATTTCTATTGGTTTAATATTTTATCGAATCTAAGTTTGTATACTTATATTTAAGTCTAAGTGAGGACTTCTACCCAACACGTATTTTATTGACTATATTTCAATATTAAACGGTATATTATTCCCTACTTTAACGGTATAAAATCGACATACCGGGTACTGACCGATTTTGCCAATCACCCCGATGTCAAATTCCAAGGATGCCCAGGATAACATGAAAAATTTCAACTCATTTTCACAATGTCTTATGCAATTTAACCAAACTATCAAAATACTGCGTCAGACTTACGCCACAGCGCCGAGGACCGCGCCAACGCCGAGCACGCTGGTGATGTAGATGTACCACTTGTCCCACCAGCCACCGCCCTTCTTCGGGACGCTCATCGCCTGCAGGCTCGACCGCGTCACCGGGTGCTTGAACTTGCCGTTGAAATCACTGCAACAACATAGTATATGCTCATATTAACCTTTTTACATAGTTGTTTTCTCGGTTTGTAACATACTAGAATTCTATGTTTTTTTTTAGGTAATGACCAGGTGTCAATGTTCAATCCCATAAAGTACCGGGTAAATCCACAAATCGATTACACATGAAACCACTGTATCGAACTGTTTTGGTTTAACTTAGTCTCTATAAGGAATTTGAAACTATGTCACTAGATTTAACCGAACAAATAATAACTGAATTTGGACACGTAATAATTGGAAGTTACTGAAGTACCAACATTTTTATTTTCCTGATGAATCGTAAGTGATAAGTTGAAATATTGATAGGTTAGAACATACTTCGGTGCTCCCATTACATTCACAGAACTTTACAGAAAGAGACAAGATATAGGGACGAGAAGAGGGAGTGAGGGAGAGAGAGTGAGAGAGGTGGGAGAAAGCAGTAGCGGAGAAGAGAAGCTAAATGGAATCCGTATACTTACCTCGGGGGAATAGCTTCGGGTCTACTCGACCAATCCCACACCCAGTCTGTGGGCACCTCTCGATTCACAACACTCCGTAATCTCACATCCTGGATAGACAAGATGAAAATAAATATGATCATCAGGGTCGTTCGTACATTTCTAGCTCAATGTTCGAATGTCCGTTAAAAGCTATCAAATTTTCAGTATTTAAGACATTCTGCGGGTACATGTTAAGGTGTGCCTTTATGTTTGATATACAGTATATACGGTATATATGTTTACGAAATGCTACATACGGATGACAAAATAGTGCTATTATACATAATTAACATCGACCTAGGTAGGCAGGTATACATAATTGACCGAATTGGCATTGATTTTAACCTAAATGGCATTCCGCCAAATAAGTGCAGTTGAAAATAAACCTTCAAGATAATTTATTTTATATGATCAACATTTTTGAAGCAAAGCAAGAAAATATCATAAAGAAAATTTAATCTGTTAACAAATACTGACATACATTTACTTTCAATACGTTTAATGCAAAACGGTAAACTGAAGCATGTAAGTTAACCAGTTGCATGTTGAGAACCAAGAGACTGAGAGAGGAGAAAAACGGGAAATTCACAATTTTATGTGACAGTGTTGGTAATGGTGAATGCCTTCATATAGTTCACCATCAAACCTCGACGAAAAGTCTTATACTTGCTTGTGGAAACACAAAACTTATCCTGAGAAGGATCAGGAACCCCACTGAAAAGTTTTTTTTGTACATGAAGTGCTTGGTATCGATGTCAGTATTGATAATAATATTTAAGATATTTGCATTTTCAATAGTTTATAATCTATCGACAAGATACCATTTTCGATTCAAAGATTAAACCACTTTATTTTCTGCGAATTATATCAAAAGTCTAGATTAATCCTTTCAAATAAATCCATTAAAATCAACGGAATGTCTATAAAGATTACCGAATAGACGGACTGACAGGCTGAAACCTTTATCCCTCCGTTTTACGGGAGATAATAGCAGGGTTTTCTGTAATAAAAAAAAAAAAAACAGTTGACTAACTAAATATTCACGGGAATATCGAGTAATCGAAAAAACGCTCGAGTGCATTGATAACATAGAATGGCGTATTGAGTAATGTCATCTTGTTTGGAAATCATGGTTTAAAGATAATCCCAAAATAGGATTACATGTACTAAATCTGAGAATCGACGTACGTCAAATCATCCTTTATTTTCTTCATTCCTTGAAATTACACACAAAAAAAAAACAAAGAATCTTTATGCAGTTATTCCAAGTCCTATTCTCTTAATATCTTATCTCTGCTCTCATAGACTTACCTGTATTGAGCCGACATTGATTGATAAGGGAACTGTGACGTCATTATTTGGACTCTGAGGTGATTTTGGGCTGAAACAAAGAGGATCGGTATTATTGCTTGAGCCTCATTGAACACTCCCATCCAGACAAATCAGGAAAGAAATTAATCATATTCAACAGATTTTTTTTGTGTAATTCAACTGATTACTTTGCTTCATTTTCTGCGTGATTGTGTTAATTAATACATGTAAACCACATTTTAAAATTCAACTGTTACATAATTTAATAAATCATTTTATATAATAAATTGAACAGGAGTACAACTTCGGTGCCTCACACACACCCCTCTTCCAATACTCCTTTCCAAAAAGATAGACGACTTACAACAATCGTTCGCAATATCTAAATCACAGAGATCACCAAAACCGTCGGCCCGTCGGCCCGACGGGCCGACTGAAATATGACCAAACCCTAACTTTGTCTTAAGATATTTTTTTTCTTTTCGGGAACAAGAATTAACTTATAGATGCAAAGATTGTCCTGGGCAAGACATTTGAAGGCCTCGAAAAAGGATTTTATTTATGTCGACATCCTTTGGCCCCAAGCTCCCTCCCTCCCACATTATCCCTTACAAAGTCCAAACGCTAACCAAAGAAACGTGCGAACAATGCATAATTTTTGTTATCGGTTAAGTTCAGGTCCTAGGTCAGTAACGTTTATTGGTCGGGCCAGTAACGTTATGAAGTTACTGGACCAGCGGATCAGTATTAAATCTGGAAATTTTGTATACTATTACTTTTTTTTATCGAATCCTCAATTGTCATCAGGGAAATGTTCACTCACGCCTCTGGCACTCGCATCTTCACTCATCCAGGTTTTTTAAATATTTACGTGTTGATTTTTATGAGAAGTATAGGTTATGGTTCATTTTTCACGATGGTTTACTCAACTTGTTCATTCACATATCTTTATAAAAATTTGATCATATGAGTTTGACGTTTTTTTTAATGTGCTATGATATAAGGGTAGCATCTAGAGCAATCGTTACCTGCATACGCGACCGTTGTCTTGTCTGTACGAAAGTTGTTTTAGATGGCACTTGCAGGTCCAACAAAGCGGTTTTAAGTATAACATTAATTATACTTGAAATTTGAATCCTAAATAAATTTCGCTCGCGCCTTCGGCGCTCGCTGCTTATTTTTCAATATTAATCATTTTCGCTCATGACCTTTCAAGGATGGGTCCATAAATGCTAACGATAAAATGATGGTTATGTATTACTCCATATTCAAACTCGGGCAAGTAAGATGTCGGCCGGGTTAAACAATATTTTACGGTTACTGATCCGGAGCGCCAGTGTGAAATTTGGCTAAAAAGCAAACATTTTTTTGATTAAGAAAATATCGTGATTTTATGCACAATATTTCGGGCCGACAACTTTTCGGACGGGCCGACAAATTATTAGAAACTGTCGGCCCGGCGGGCCGACAGAAATTTATGTGATTTGGTGATCTCTGAAATCATTAAACATGTAGATAAGTGAAACTGTGAAACTATGAAAGTTTCGCGCATATTTTATACGCGAACAGTTTAAAAAGTGTTCACTCGTGTTTACACTCTGTTCATAATGAAAAAAAACTTACATGCTATGTTTACGTCTATTTTTATAGGTTTAAGCATTGCTAACATCGACAAACTTGATCTTTTCAATAATAATCCTTAATTGTTTTGGTATACGTTTCAATCAAATGAAGCAATGACATGAGCGATCATACGATCGCACATAGCATCTGCGAGTATAGCCAGAATTAGTTGTTATGTTTTAAGTGCAAATATAGCGACAGGTTTTTTGGCCATTGTTTGGATTAAAAGAATGTACACGCTGGTACTGAACACTCAGACTGCCTTCATCGCATGTCAATCGCGCTTTTAATTATGAGCTAGAAATCCGGTAAGTTTCAACGTAAAATTATCACAAATATTAATGTTGTGGTGTTATTTGTTGCAGCAGGATGACTAAATTTGGCACACATTTATATCATAGATAATAATTCATCAACTCTTTTTTATTTATGGTTATTTTGAAAATTCACGCTATTGCGAAAAATTGAAGGGAAGTGATTTCGCGACTGATCAGTTTTGAACCGCATTAAGTTCTTACTGAACGGACCTTTAGACCTTCACTACTTCAACGACAGCTGAACATTTGAAATCAACTTAAAATATCAACGGAATCCAACGAAGGACAGCTGAGATACCTTTGAATATGATATCCTGACGATAATCACACTAAGGACAAAAACAGTATTTTTAAAAACGGTTAAATTGCACAAACAACTCGCCTAAACACAGTTTCAATACAAAAATGGGTCCCAAAACTAAATTTCACTCAAACAAAAAACACTACGGGAAGGTCAATGGATTTTTCATTTTTATTTTAAGTAAATACACATTTTCCATTAAATCCGATTTACAACTAGATTGAATGGTCCTAGTGGGGGTGGTTAACTTATTTGCAATAAGCGAATGAGTGTCAATATACTTGCTAAACATTTGTTTTGTTCAAGACTATGATGCAATAGTAGCCATATTTGTATTCAAGCTCTTAAAGCGTCGCATGGTTCTTTACAAAACATGTACTATAAACATGGCCAGAATGTGTTATTTACATAAAACTTTCCTTTAAACCTCGCGCCAGTTGATGTTGTAATGAACAGAAATTTTCCCAACTCAATCTTTACCAACATAGAAGGTTCAATCAACCATTTTCTATGCTTCGCGGATTCAAGACCACTTTATTGTGAGAGACCTCGCTCTTGCATCGGCATAACATCGATCGACTCACTGGCAAGGATGTTGTGATTTGAACAGCCTTCTCACATCTTGTTATTGATGGGCTTTATTTTACGTTTTATGTATTGATAAACATTCGTACTTTCCTTATTCCTGATAGGTTTCCTAAATATATGTACAAAGGTTCTAGGTCGGCCTTAATTAGTGGAACTCTCAAAATATGTGCTCGAAAGGGTGCATATTTTAATGTTTGGTACTGATCGTTAAAACCTTGCATTTCTCATCAATCTGCTGCTTATGTTTAGACATCCTAACACTTTTATTGGTAAATACGGCAAGTTACCGGTATATGTCGTTTTGTTTGTGGTTCACATTGTGAGGTATATACAAATACAGAAAACATTAACCGACCAACAAGCCATCTTACCTGCCTCGACTTCCCGGCTTACTTCCAGGTAAAGAGCCAGGAAGTGATCCTGATAATGACTCTTCTCGCGACCCATTTCTTGACTCTTTCTGTGCTTCTAGTAATAGCTTTTCCATTTGACCATTCGACGGTTTAGACATCTGTATCGATTGCTCTAATGGATGTTGTTGTTGAAAATGCACTTCGCACCAGGAATCTAAGAATATACGATTTAATCATAACATATGCACATATCACTATTCGACCTGATTATGCCCTAAACGGGATTCTTGGTCGTATATAAACAAAAAAAAAGATGTGTAAGACAAACACAACTCCATTGAAAACAAAGTCTAAATGATTAAACGTTTAAGACATTTATACAAAGCACTGGTAACGAACCACAGATCTATGTTTACCATTGAACAATGGATTTATTGATATTGATTTCAAACTCAAGTGGATCAGTCGATAGATACAAACAATATTATATATATATATCATCAAACTTGTGCGCATCTAGTGGGTGTCATGTGACAAATAATAATTTTAAAAGCCAACAAGGAAGTATTTGTGAAACACGAAAAGGCCCCAACCGCCCCCGATTCGAAGGGGTATTGACTATCTCGTATATGCCCATGTTTTGGAAAATCAAAGTTTTCGGCAATTTTGGCCAACTACGGGTGGCCGAAACTGTCAAAAGGCACATTTACACACGAAGACCTTTCATTTTGAGCCTATTCCCAAGTCTCTACAACCATCCGTTGCCAACAAACAGCCTAGAAAAGCTCATGTTTTTCGACATTTTGGCCAAATTCGGCCATTTCCGATGGCCGAATCTGGCACATCTACAGACCATGACCGTTCATATGAGCCTATTCCCAGGTCTCTACGACCATCCGTTACAAATATACAGCCAGTAAAAGAATCGATGACAGACAGACGGACACCCCGAATCTATGGGCCCCAACCTGAGGGGTTGGGGCCTAAAAACAGTTAACTTTTTATGTCGACCTGTCTTTGACTATTTAGAGTATTATTTGTTACGTGACATTACCAACTTCAAAGTTGAGCAGATTGGCAGTGCTGTCGACGCAAATGAAAGATGGGCATACGAGTATCGAACACCATGTTTAAGAATAGAGTCAACTGAATGACAATCGTTACATGTAGAAATGGGGATCTTAAAAATCGAAGTTGGTATATTTACATATATTTCACAACATGACAATGTATCATTGACGTTGAAAAGTGAGTTGTGACAAAAATAATGCGCCATTTTGTTTTTAAATTACGATCACTTCCTAATTGTAACGTTAAAAAACGAAGGATTCTTAATTAAATTATAATTAAAAAATGCGCTACCATTTAGAGTATCCTCTTTACTTCCTTGTCGTTTTATCGAGTCCATTTTGTTTTATCCGTATTCTATAAAATTATTGTTTTATTACTGACAACCAGAAATCTAAACTCAATGTTTTTGTTTTGATTGAACGTCAACAACCTGATCACGTGAACTGTCAATCAAATTCATCAATTATCATTGGCCAAAATCTAGGGCAGAAAATATGTGTAACGTTGGCCAACAAAGGAAATCGCTTTAACCATTCACCGATATATACTATTAATACACCATAAAGGAATTCATAAAGGGCGAACTCACTATATGAATACAAATGGTAGTCATTAATACAGAAACCACGTGCAAAGAAGTCTACCACCTATAAACTAAAATTTTATTTAGTCATATAGAAGACTATCACCAACTTACATCGAGACTACTTGTTAATCACATTTCTTTAACAGCTATTAAATATTTATAATCTAAAAATAACTACATTTTCTGAGGTAAAAAGAAATTTGAAAAACAAAATTGACGACAGCTCAGTTACTAATGGACCGATAGAATTGAAAAAAAATCACACAGAGAGGAAATTTTATGTTCTTTTTTTATGTTTAACTCCAACAAAACTGCTATTAAATAATAGAGATTGAAACTCACCATGTCGGAAATCAATTTTCTTAGAAATCGGAAATGATGTCAGATTTTGATTAATTTTAAGATCACTGATATGCATTCCCATTTATAATATGCATCTTATTGGTAAATTCGTAGTTAATGCGATTAGTCAAAACACGAGAGAGACGTAAAATCTGAAATATTTAATCTCTTAACTTTCCAGCGATACCCGATTCGATACGTTTGATGCATTTAAAGTGATATAATGATGTCGTATATATCATGTGTATGCTTCAGATGTACAGTTTCTTTTCTTTATAACACCCCCCCCCTCCATTTGATCTATGAAAAATACGAAAAATACGATTGCTCAGCAACCAATTGGCCTATTTTAATTCTAAAACGACCACCAGAAAGGATTTTTTAAAGATCACTGCTATGCATCGCTTTTAATGATATGCATATGTAGCTTCATAAGTCTGTTTAGACATGTTCAACCTCCGAGCAATTACCAAATTTAATACACATCGGGTATATAGCTCGTTTTGAATTCCTTTGAAATAACAAATCTGGATGTAAAAAAACAAGGCTTTTTTGCCAGAAAATACTTATTCTCCGGCATGAGAGCCCTGTCTCCATGAAGGTTTAGAACAAGTTTCTACGAAGTTAATGAATACTTTCAAAGCTGAAATCTGTCTCTAAGCTTTCTTTAAAGATTGAGATATCCAGGGAACAAAAATCTGTATCCGTTTGTTGTCTTTCGACATTTTCACTTCGTCACACTCTGATATCTCCTCCATAAGAGAACATAGTGCTGAATCGATGCTTTTATTCTCACATGAAAAGTTATCTTCTGTAATAACCCTTATTTGACAAGGATTAATATTTAAAAAAGTAAGATTAGGGTCTGAATAAGAATATTTATAAAAACACGGTTTGCTTCCACATGGTATCATGTTCCTACTGTCAGCATTCCCATTTTTTATGATCTTGGTGCGATTTTATGGACGTAAACCGACAAATAACATATCCATGTGGCTAATTAACTCGTATGACCATAGAAAAATATAAGATACCTCAAGGAAAAGTGACTAAACCGTGAAATGATTGTCCGATACACATCATCTCCAGTGTTATATATGATAGACAATTGCAAGCAGTTGTTGCCAGCTAATGCAGTGATTGCGTTCTTACGTGCTGAGAGCTTTAGATGAATAAGATATTACCCTTAGCTCACCATTTTGCCCTCGGTGTAAAAAACAACTAGACTTTTAGCGATGTAATCTGTATCAGTAACACTTTGTATGTATCTCTTGGCAAATCTAGTATAATAACACAACCAAACATTTCTTTCAATGATGGAAAATCATTTCCAAACATGCCTGTCCAATCAAACGGCGGACTTCTTCGTTTTCTTATCGAGTAAACAATTCAAAGAAGATGCTTATATTGAAAATTCCTTAATGAGTTTCATTTAATAGTTGGTCAAACCCAGATATCTCTGGACCCATTAACATCCTCGGACCTAGGAAATTCAAGAACAGCTTTTAATGGAGCTAGGCCAGTGCTTCCACATATTTTACATATCCTATAACCAAGATAAAGCACTTCTGTTGTGAACAGATGACACTTTTCTGTTTCAGACCGGCCCCTCTCAGTCTGAGAATTTCAGTGTCTATTAAGACCTCCGTTACCAAACTCACAAAAATATTTTAGAATAAATGTTTCTTTTTGCAAGATATCTCGAGTCTTTGGATTCAGCATCACGTCGTTAGGCCAGTTGAACCTTGACATAAGACGGCATTTTTAGATTACGTTTATATGTCTGTTTTATTAAATATAAATATAAATCGTTGACTCTTGTTGATGTCTTTAGAATATGTAGATATTTTTAATTCAATAGTTTAGTTTCATTTATTATAAATACTGAACAGTTGCTCAAGAATATGATCAACCAATACCTTCAATGTTATTGGGTGACCGCCTTCTTAATTACCGCAAAGAATACTTCATTGAAAGTGGCTGACTTCTATTAGCATGGTTTCTGTAGAATTCTATGAATGCCTGCAATGTGTTATGGTCGGGACCGGTAACGTGTATGATAGAATTCAGGTATGTTCCAATGTCACTGGTATTTTGAAGTTTAACAAGGAAACCCGACGTGGAAAAAGTATAAAGTGTTCACTAGTCGAAAGCAACATCAATTTAAAATGAGCAGGCTATAGACAATCTAAAATGCGTTCAACCATACGTTGGAAGGTACGTTGTGTGTTAAAAAGTCAAAAACTCAAAACATTCCACTTGCACAGGCCCTTCACGGTATGCGACGAGCTTTCAGCATTTGGATCTGAATGCATAGACACCTGATCATAACCTGGTATCAAATCCAGCCGTTTTCTCAGAGGAGTTTCAATTTTAGTTTTGATAAAATGCTCGGCAACAGTCGTTGTTCTAATTTCATCTTCCATTTTGAGAACACGTCCTGATATTTAATAAGTTTTTTTTAACTAAATCCCTTTTGTATTGTTTTTCACGAATTGACACAAGAATCAGGGAATAGCTTACGAATATGGTCTGACATTTGATAATCACACGCATTTCCAAGTCTATACCAACTTGAGCAACCATGTCAGTTTTCGAAAATATTTCACTCTTAAAGCTGGTAGGGAATACATATCCACAACGAATACCATCGGTGCTAGAATTCAAAGCGATTGCATCCCTGTAGGATTGAATACTCTGATTGGAATAGTTGACTTACGATTCATATATGTATAAGCACAAACCAACAACCCATGTTGTTTGACAAAATAAGGTTTCGGTTCAAACAACATAGGTATAGTAGAAAAAGAACTGATATATCCCTTCTTACTGTAGATGCACCGGATGGGATAACCTCTGGAGGAATGACATAGTCACATGTTACATTCACTCTTTCAGGCTTTTGTTACCATTTTCAAACTAAACATGGCACAAATTCATCATTTATAGTATCACATAATTCCGATCAAAATGACATTCCAATTATTATTTTATCAGCAATATCGGATACATGAACCTTTATCGGTAGTTTAACGTCACCTAAAGTCACATAAAAAAACTAACATTGTCATCACATTAAGTTAAATAACTTGAAACTTATCGAATTTCACAGTTTTTATTAACCAATTTAGGACGAGATTGTACCTGAATATTACAAAGACCCTCATAGACGTGACAGAACACTTGTAACTTTTATCTTTAGGATAGCAACTACCAATGATTCCTACATGTTCTCTTTAGGTTCTTATTTGATATAAACATTAAATTTGAAATCGTGAATGGTAAATTGTGTATCACATTTATGTTGCTTGCTAGGCATCGCTTTTATGATATGCGTATTTGAGGTAAATTCATTGTTAATCCGTTGTCAAAACCCCGTGACATACATTTTACAATTCTTAGGTATCCAGCGATACCTAATTGGAAATGGTTTTATGAATTCGTAGCGGTATAATGATGCCCTTGAAGAATTTATGATACTAATTAAGCGTTCCCTTCTCATTTATTTCCTTAGTTTAGTCCAACAAAATACAATTGTTTGTCACCTAAAGGAATGATATTAGTTCGAGCAAATAAAACCGGAAAGGAAAATTTATGCTCTCAATTATTTTAAGGGTTCAACTTAAAAAAACAATACCATGCGATAATAAATGGATTAGTACAAACTCGGCTAGAGGTCAGTTATGTTAGTAGAAAGAAGTGGCAGAATTGTTTTAACAGGTTCTTTTTGGGCTCTTGGCTGATATACATAATCAAATTTGTAATAGGAAAGATGGATCGTTTATCGCTTTTATGATCACTGATATGCGCTCCCATTTATGATATGCATCTTAATGGTAAAGCCGTAGTTAATCCGATCGACAAAACCCGGAAGTGACGTCAGTTCTGAAATTCTCAATATCCTAACTTTCTCGCGATATCCAATTCGATATTGATATACCCGTGTATTGATGCATTTCGAGTGGTATAAATATGTCATCTATATGGCGTATATGCTTCAAATGTTTAGGTTCCATAGTATGTAAATCCCCAATTTAATCGACAATACTTACGATTGCTCAGCAACCCATAGTAACATTTTAATTCTTAAAAAAAAACATGAAAAAGAGATGTTATGTTGTATACATAATTTTTTCAGGGTTCAACTAAAACACAAAGTGATAATAACGTTATAAGTACATACCGTGACAGAAGTCAGCTATGTTAACAGAAAAAGTGAGCAGGTTTGTCCTTACATGATCTTAATTGATCTCAAACATCAAATGTGTATCAGAAAAGACATACCATCTCTGTTAAAAGACCCATAACATTTGCAGCTACTCTCTCAAAATGTCCTCCGACAAAGCATTTCACTTACGGAGAATATATGTCTGGCCAAATGTACATTGCTTGCATAAAAACCTGAGTTAGCCCAAAAAGAGGCCATGTATAAGGGGTTGTCCATATTTTCGCGTTTTGTCAAAATTTCGGCATTTTCTAATACAGTTAGTAAGGTTCCTAGACCCTAGGGAACCCAAAAATACAATTGAAAGCGAAATCACCCGACCTTCGCAAAAATGTGAGTTTGCCGTATCAGAGCATATGCATAAGGGGTGGTCCAAATTTCCGCGTTTTGTCAAAATTTCGGCATTTTCTACTTCGGTCAGTTTCGGTTCATTTTGACGCTAGGGAACCCAAAAATATCAATAAAAGCGAAATAAAACGACCTTCGCAGAGAAGTGAGTTTGCCCGATTAAAGCCTATGTATAAGGGGTGGGTCAAATGTTTGCATTTTGTCAACATTTTAGCATTTTCTAATACGGTTAGTTAGGTTCCTATGGACCCGAGGGAACCCAAAAGTACCAATGAAAGTAAAATCAGACGATCTTCATAAAAACGTGAAAGTGCCCTATAAGAGCCTATGGATAAGGGTTGGTTCAAATTTTCGAGTTATGTCAAAATTTTGGCATTTCCTTATTCGGTCAGTATCGGTTCCTATGGACGTTAGGGAAAAGCGAAATCAGACGACCTTCACAAAAAAGTGAATTTGCCCCATAAGAGCCTATGTATAAGGGGTTGTTCAAAATTTTGGCTTTTTCAATTCCGGTCAGTTTCGGATCTTATGGACCAAAGGGAACCCAAAAATATCAATAAAAGCGAAATCACCCGACCTTCGGAAAAAGTGAGTTTGCCGCATTAGAGCCTATGTATAAGGAGTGGTCCAAATTTCCGCGTTTTCTCACGATTTTGGCATTTTCAAATTTGGTCAGCTTTGGTTCCTATGGACCCAAGGACACCCAAAAATGCCAATAAAAGCGAAATCAGACGACCTTCGCAAAACAGTGAGTTTGCCTCATAAGAGCCTATGCATAAGGGTTGGTCCAAATTTTCGCGTTTTGTCAATATTTTGGCATTTTCTAATTAGGTCAGTTTCGATTCATATGGATCCGAGGGAACCCAAAAATACCAAAAAAGCGAAATCAGACGACCTTCGCAAAAAAATGAGTTTGGCCCATAAGAGCCTTTATTTTATCAAATAAAATATATATTATTATATATATTTGTTCGTTATAGGTACGATTCAATCGACCAGTTATGATAGACATGGTCCAGCAAAATGAAAATGGAAAGATCATCAGTCCGGAGCGACCTATCGTAACCTGCCTTAAGTATCTATTGAAGATCCTGGACCGGGTCATCCTTGCAATAATTTTGCCCGAAGGAGTATATTCTGGATTTTGATATGGTTTTAGAGGAACAACAAAACGGTGATATCATGGCATGACTAAATATGTCAGTAAATATTCATCCATCTGTTATAGCATTTCAATTATGATTTAATAGTTGACTGTGTGTTTAAAGGAGAGAGAGAAAAGTGATCGATCATCTCTAGTTAAGTCAGTCAATGAGGTATAGGACTGGCGTCATTATAACTTCATTGTTTTTAATTGAATATATAATTAACTTTTTTTAAACAATGGTTATTGCCTTTTATACTTCGGTAAGTTTGATTCCTATGGATCCTTGGAAACACAAAAATGCCAATAAAAGTGAAATCAGACGACCTTCGCAAAAAAGTGAGTTTGTCCCATAAGAGCCTATGCATAAGGGTTGGTCCAAATTTTCGTGTTTTGTCAATATTTTGGCATATTCTAATTCGGTTAGTTTCGGTTCTTATGGACCCTAGGGAACCCAAAAATACCAATAAAAGCGAAATCAGACGACCTTCGCCAAAAAGTGAGTTTGTCCCATATGAGCCTATGCATAAGGGGTGGTCCATATTGTTCGCGTTTTGTTAAATTCTGTGTATTTTCTCCTTTGGTCAGTTTGGTCCCTATGGACCCTAGGAAACCCAAAAATGCCAATAAAAGCGAAATCAGACGACCTTCGCAAAAAAGTGAGTTTGCCCCATAATGGCCTATGCATAAGGGTTGGTCCAAATTTTCGCGTTTTGTCAATATTTTGGCATTTTCTAATTCGGTCAGTTTCGATTCATATGGACCCTAGGGAACCCAAAAATACCAATAAAAGTGAAATCAGACG
>LQRL01096676.1:2458-14290 GCA_001703475.1 Hydroides elegans | reverse complement strand
ATACCAAATTTGTATAGACTTTTATGAAATATCCTTTGAAAAACTAAAAAGTAACTTCTATTCGTTGAAAGGCAGCGTGTCATTCAGCGCCAATCAACCAGCTCTCTGCATATCTCTGCATAAAATTAAAATTAAATTTATCGAAATAAATATTAAAACGAGAGATACTCTTTAAAAAGTGTTTCATAAGTTCTTGTGGTTAGAAGAAAATTTTAGAAAGTTTATGGCCAGATCAATGTTGAAAAGGAACTACTTTTTTGAGGATTACCTCGTGTGGTGCATGCTGTCTTAACGATTTAACGTTTTTTACGGAAAAAGAAACGTTTTCCAAGTTTTCCGGACTCAGCCGAAGTAAAGACAAAACGCACTTACTCTGGCTTGGTTTTGGCAAACAAAGAAAATATTTTTCTCATATTTAAAAAAAAACAGTCTTTTAATACTTTGAAAATTTTTATAAGGAGGTAGATGTACACACAATTACGACTGAAATTTATAATAATTAAATTGATAAAAACAATATGAATCAGTTTAATTCATGGAACTCTAGACAAATATCATTATTAGGGGGAAAATCTCAGCGTTTGGTGTCAGCGTTTAGAATAAAATTACCATATTAGGTCTTAACAAATATGGATGACTATTATTTTCATTAAGATGCAACTTTGATTATCATTAAACATTTTTTAAATAAAAAAAGTACTAAAATATGCGGAAAGTATGGTTATTTTTACCTATAAATATGATATAATATGGACCAATTCGGATATTCCGATAGAAGAAAATACCTCAAGCAATATTTTGAAAAGGAACAATATTTGAGCATGACAAATACAATGAAGATGCAAGTTTCCCCTTATCTCAAATTTTGCTTGAAATACAAAATTGTAAATTAATTAATGTAACTGATTTAATAAATAATCGTAAAAAGAGATAAAGTATGATCCAAAATACATCCCAACTACAAGGATCTTCCTCAAATGTTGAGAGCAGTTAGTTATTAAATTAATGCAAATAATTGAAGATACAAATTCAAACCTGGCATATGGTGCAGATTGCAAATTGCACCCTTTGATATGAAAATTAGAGCGACGATATGAAATATGCACTAATTGATTGTACTTGTACAAAGTAGAAATTAATATTGCTGATTATTTCGAATAAGAAATAGCTTGTATAGGTTCTCAATTCAAAGTTTGCATACTAGAATTTACCTTAGGATCATTAGAGGAAAGAAATATAGTAAACGTTTTGACTTTGAGTTTTAGTGTGAACTTCACACTGCCCTTATTTATGACAGTGAACAGTTATATGTGTCATTAGATTAAAGCAACATAAAACAATATAGTGTGAATATGTAAATACCAATTCATATTGCTTTAAACATTGTAAATGTAAAGTTGAAATGAATTGGTAGGATCAAATAGGTGCTGCATTACTCTGCGACCGAAAAATGAATGTTTTTACTTCAAGTTATTCTGCGTCACACAAACATTTTAATTTCGATTTTTTGACGATTTAATGGTTGTTTTGTCGAAGGTATGAATGTCAGTAAGAATGAGAAGTGGCATAAAGTGTTTCATACTATATCTCTTGATATGAAAAATGCAAATAAACATCACGGGAATCATGGGAAAAACATGGACACAAAGAGATATGGTTAACATTTCTAACCTAAGACGAGCAGCCAGGGCAAAAGAAATGACAAAAAGAAGACAAATATATAATGAATAAGTAAATATATAAACACAAAAATGAGTAGCAAAATATTAAAAAATAAAACACGGAGCAATAAAATCAATCAATAGGAATTTTTGAAACAAAATGCTTGCACATTATATGGAAATTGGTTATGATTTATAAACACATTTAGTGCGATGAATTAGGCTATGGAAGTGCCTAAATTGACGTAGAAAAAAATGCCATTCTTTACAAGATTGCGCGGAAAACAGTGAACACTTTTTAATCCTAGTATGAATCATGGTGACTTTTGACAAAAAGTATTAAACTAAAATAAGTATTAAACTAAAATAACATAACTTAAATCAATAATATTAACATATCTTCCGATTTTTTTTGTAAAAATATAGGTAATAACGGAAAATAACATAATCTGAGACCCAACCTATAAACAGTGGATGATTTTCAGTTAAACAGATTCTAAACAAAACAATGGCGTATCATCTTTTTTAAATGCTGCTTTTGACATGTAATATGGAAGACGATGATCAATATCCTTTTTAAATTTACAATACAGACACACAGAAAGAGCGGTTGAAGGTTCAGTGACAAACTGCTTCAAAGTACGGATAAGTGTCAAGTAAGGCTCACGATTTTCTCATCTTTAGATATTCATTGAAATTTATATGAGAAAATTTACATTCTCAATATACATGTGATTTCATCTACCTGTTCAATGTAGCTATAAGCAAGATAATATATCAAACAGTCAATATGATCTAACAAGTGAAAATATTAAAATACGCTATGAACAGAGATATATAAATCGATAATTTGTATAAGATTATAGCTATTTTTATTTAGAAAACAGTTAATATCAGTTTTGATTAACCTAGTCATAAACAATGAGCAGCAACTTAGGCATACATCCGCAATGAAACTAAATGTTGATGAAAAGTTAACTCTGAAAGAAACGACATAAAAAATAGATGGAAAGCAAAGAAATTAGGGATCTAGGGATCATAAAAAGCCTATTATATCACTCATTTTATTTTCTATATAATTGACAAATGCGACAAAAATACACAGAACGGATATCGATAAATCCCTAAGAAATACTCGAGAAAATTTGCACCAACGTCAAGTAAGCCAATTGTTTTACTCTCACATATGCAAAACTGCCAGTAATTTGAATTGTATTGTTTTCATTTTCGCCTTGATTTTTGTGAATTTAATTGTTGTCTTTATCGATTGTGAGGTAATTCATAATACTAGAATCTCTACATCTTGCCCCATCCTTTCCTTCTTATAGTTAATACCCTACATCGCAATTGATGAAGTTAACGGTTTTTTTCGACAGACAACGCGACGGCCATGAATGTCCAGAAAAATGAGAGAACCAAACACAAGGGAAGTATTATTGCTCTTTTGCTTATTAACGGGACAATGATTTAAATGATATTTGTGCATCATCTAATTTATGTTTACGTAAACCATTAAATTTTATCTTGGTACGGGGATTTTTATCTTTGCAGCTATGCTTCCGTCATTTATTATGCTAGTTTCGTCCAATGTTGCTTCATGTATTTATTGTCTGTAGTTGTAGTCGGTCCTCCCTATATGAACATTAAAAGCAATTTATTTTCAAATATTTGGTGTTATTCAATGTCATTCTTCATATGCCGCGACTCTATGATGATTATTTTTACGATATGAAACACAAAACAAAACCTCCATTTAGCCATTCAAACATTGCAGTTTTAAAATAGTCCTGGGAAATAAAGACATGTTGCAATTTAGATATTCAAGGTGGTCCTTCTATCTTTTACATTATACAATAATTGATACTTGAAACAATAAATTGATTTATTAAATTAACTATTTTATTGAAATTTACCCTTTAAACTTTTCATCCTAATAATTGGAAATAAATTAGAGAATTAAAAACATAAAAGCTGACTGTTACATTGATGTTTAAACATGCGTTTTTAATATATAAATATTTTAGGATGGAAATACATCATAACAAAAAACATATAATTGGATGCATAACTCTACATAGATAAGATGTTGGGCTTTTAAATTAATTTTAAAAGAGATAGCAACATATGGCACGATTTATACAATTTGATATTGAGTAATTAAAACTTATTAACGAACATCGAAATTATTAATCATATGCGATTAACAGATGTTGACTTGTTTTTATTCAACACTAAGTATTATCATATGATGGAGCTGTAACGAGCTTTTTTTATTGGTCGAGGGCAATTCAACAATTCTCAATGTTGATTTCCTGGGATAATGTTTCGTGAAATGTTATCCGAGTTATGTAAATCAATATTTTTTCACAATTTCACTTCCATTTTCGGTAAATTATCTTAATTTTCATTCCAAATTTGAAAATTCATTAAAATCAATCAATTTGCATTTAAAGATTATCTTTTTAAAGCAAGTTACCCGAGTGTTTGGTGGTGTAGCAGTTTAGTTGCTCGCCTATAGATCGATAGACCCCGAGTTCAAGCTCGATCAATGGCAGCCTATTTTTTAAATTTCAATAATAAATGAAAATATAGATATTTATGAAATAAATTACTAGATCTTTTCATTAAAATATGCTATCACAAATAATAAAGTGAGAAATAGCTATGCTTTCTTATCGATCTTATTTGAATGTGAAAACATGAAATAAAACTCCGTTTGGAAAGTTTATAAATTTTAGTTCATTATGTTCATGAATCTTATAATAAATCATTTTCAAATATAAATTTCAGGTATCTCCATTAGATTATAAAGATGATTTAGTATAACTAAAGTAAAACCCTGTTGCTTCTTGAACCATTTATTGGGATCAAACTAGGGTCTCCTTAATCGATTCCGAATCACGCAAAATTTAGAGTCCCACCCTCTACCGACTGGGCTAATGAGACTGGGTAATTTTGGAGGAACAAAATTATGTACCAAATCTGGTCAACAATACTTCATGTTCACTGAACATAAGTAAACATCTGCTAATTATTGACCAATATGTTGGGCATGATGACGTTTCGGTCATCATGTTCAAATCTGGTCGATAATATCTTCATGTTGGTTGAAAATAAATTGCTTTATTATATGAATCATTCAAATTGAAATGAACAGTTTTATTTAATAAAATTTAGTTGACTATATTAGCTGAGTCGTTAGAGCCACTTTTGTGTTATTCGGAAACTACTATATATTACACATTATATCAAGCAATGTCATTTAACAATTGATATCTTCAAATAAATTTATTCCATAAATCATTCATCTTTCATTTTGAATGTTAACAAATTCAATGTTAACAATGACTGTTAACAAAATAGAAATTTAATCAAATGTCATTGATGAGGCTCAAACGCTGGATCTCTCGATCCGTAGGCAAGAACCTTAACCATCACACCACCGAGTACTTGGACACATTCGTTTTCAAATTTCAATTTATAAATGTAGCTAATTAATTTGTATTCAATTTCAGAATGTATATATACATTCAGTAAAAATTTTGTACGTGAAATCGCATTAATTTACATTGCACTTCATGCAACAATTTCTGAGCAAGTCAAAATTGAGTATTGTTGACTTGCTCTCGACCAATCTAAGCCTTCGTCACAACCCCATCGTATATTAATAATTACACATGTTCAGTGCCTTTCGATGTATTATCTTTATCATCACATTCTCAAACAGTACATGTAACCATCACGATAGTTTATGTTAAATCAAAATACTTGACTAGTTGGTAAATTTCCAATATATTCTTCTTTGTGACGTAAATAAGATAAGCTAATTCTGTTTTACTATTCGACAAATTATCAGTTCTTATGACATTTCCATGTACAACTTTTTATTTAAAAATATTATTTATGTTTTTTTTATTGTTCATTGTACATTGACATTGCAAACAAGCCTGGACAGATCTAATCCACTTATTTGGTTTAAAATATTACATAACTGAGTAACCGAGATGTGGACTCAATCAGTATTATTTTTTTCTAATATTTGACAGGACTTGCTAATGACCCTTTCGTTGTTATCAATTCGTTTTATTAGATTTAGCTTTTAGACACTTTATAACAACAAACTACACTGAAAACAATTTTACACTTAATGCACATTATTATTAGCTATAGTTTGTTTAGCGGTAATAATAATGTAACTTGAAAATTAAAAAGGATTGGTACATAATCAAAAGAAAAGTATTAGATTTAGGTCTTTGCATGTATTTGTTTTGGGTTTTATTTATTTTGAAATTCATTAAAAAACATTAATATATATTCATCGTATTCTTATTCATATTATTTTGTAGGATTTTATGTTTATCTTTTTACAGAGGTATTCCCATTAGGAACGCTTTTTCATATCGTCTTACACATCACTAAGTCGTAAACAGTGAAAGGATTTTCTTATTACCTAAACTCAAGAGAAATTTAACACATGGGCAACGTTGAATGTCAACATAATTAACCAAAGATCATCGAGGTTTATTTGCTCTATAGTAATTAAACATGTAATGCCAATTTATTCATTGATTTTATATGATCGATGCCTTTAGACAAACAATCTTTTTGTTCAACGCACACAGGCTTTTGGCACACAAGATCTGTAAATGCACAAAGAAAATTGATCGTGTTCACAATACATAATCTTATTCCACATCATTATGCAATGTGAATGTAATTGTTTGCACAGAAAGGTGAGTTTAAAAGAAGATGACTTTATTTAATGTAGGGTCCGCTGCGCTGTTTCTTTCGATCGAGTGCGTCTTTAACCCCTAACCAACTGTTTTCTTATATAATTAAGCAAAAAGTCATGAAACCAAATCATTCTTAAACAGAAATGTCTAATTAATACACTTGGAAATTCAGACATATGCATGTTAAATAACTAATTAAGGGAAAATGATCTATACTCTGCATATTTGGATATTAAGTTTTTCAATTATTTGGACAGATTATTTCAATCATGCTTTATTACAAACACATCACTACGAAACACTTGCTTTACAAGAGGCTTTAGCCAGTCTTTGCTCGATATCAAGGCAGCGCACCGTTTCATTAAATGTTGTCTCACACAGATCATTTTTGAATACGAAGCTTCATTGTGCATCATATTGTTCCAAGGTTAATGAATGCAAATTTTATGCCACCGAAAGGGATTATTGTACCTTTTTCGAGTATCATTCAAATGAGAATCCGTTGACTGAATTCCTTGTCTTGGATACGCAACTCGTTTATGCAAAAGTGATTATGGGTGAGGCATTTGAATATTTTAGAAATTCATTAATGATTAAGGTGGTCTAGTATATATTGATTAAATTTTAACTAAAATAATTCGTGTCTTACTACAACAAAAATGTGTTATTCATATTGAACATATCTAGTCATCAACTTGAAATGTCAAACACATAAACTGAAATATTTAAGCCATGTCATTAACAATATTTCATATATGATATTATTGATACATCTCGATATCTCATGCTTTTCTCACATAGAATTGATATTTTACAAATTGTTATCAACATACTTAGATGTTTAATAATACAAGCGCAAACTTTTTATGTATATATTCTCAGACACTACTTGATGATTATTTATATATTTAAATAGATTATATAGGCCCATCGTTCACATGATAAAAACTGCTATTTTAATTTAAATGATCATTAGAAGCAATAGAACTTGATCCAATTGTGACATTTCAGGCACAAGTTGCAAAGATTTATACGAGAGGGGTTGTCGCAGTGACGGTTTCTATAGTATTGATCCAGACGGACAAGGGCCGTTTGAAGCTTATTGCGAACTTGATTCACACCGAGAAGATGGGTCAACAGAAGGGGGTTACACCGTCATTCAACGACGAATTGATAATTCAACAGATTTTTACAGGTATTTGTGTGTCATAAAATATGCATAGTCGATGTTTGAGCTAATGCTATTGTTTATGAAGGTTTACATAACATTTTCGCAATTGTGGTCACGTTGCAGCCATATGTGACGTCGACATTGAATCCATTATAAGTACAATGACGACAATCAATAAGCGTATATAAGGAATGCAATTTATGTTCAAAATCGTCCTCCTGTATCATATATACGCAACGTTTCATGTCGAACTGGTCGATATATGATCTTATATCTATATATATATGAATTGAAGGTTGATTCCACTTTTTATTAGAGATTGGCTCGATTACGAAGAAGGCTTCGGCAATCTCGCCGGCAACTACTGGATGGGCTTGACAAATATCCGAAGGATGACCGCCGATGCAGCCGTTGAACTCCTTGTCTATCTGGAAGATTTTGAGGATAACTGGAGATATGCGCAATACACGGAATTCCAAATAAGTAACAGTACTGATAACTACAGGCTTACGTGCTCTGGGTACAGCGGCACTGCTGGGGATTCCTTGTCCACCCACGATGGTCTGCCTTTCACTACGCGTGATCGAGAAAATACACCCACTATGTCGACATACTACCCTTGTGGTGTCAATTCCAGGGGTGCATGGTGGTACGGTTCTTGTTATCATTCGAATCTGAATGGAGAGTATATGGTTGGGGATAATAGTGTATATAATGGAGGCATCGACTGGTATCATTGGAGGGGATACTATTATTCGTTAAAGACAACTGTTATGAAAATAAAATGACTTAATCAATTGATTTATATTAAATTGTTTTAGCCATGTAATAGTTGCACCATTTTTGAGTAAAAAACACGAGTACTATTTATATATAAATTCAAACAAGAACATAAACCATTAATGGAATAAATATGAAAAAATACGAATTTAACAGTAACAGTAAGTACAATATAATTGCAGGTTGGGAAAAATATCCTAGTTGGGGAGGCCATAATTGGTCTACCCACCATTTTTTCAATATTTGCTTATAATTAAACTTAAAACCTTCTTCAGTGGTAAACCGACATTGCATCATAACAAGGGTTTTTTCGTGTTGCTCGTGTTATATTTTATTTTGTGTATCTATGTAGCGTGAGGCTGGTCATTTGAATATACTTATTTTATCCAAACGTGTGGTAAGGATAGTTTTATTTGTTTATAACAGATTTCTAAAAGTTGTATGATTTTGTAAGAGTTTGTTCAATATGTATCATATAAAGAGCATCTGAAGGCTAATTCTATTTTTTTTTGTACTTTTATCGTTATTACGACCACATATGGCAGCCAGAAATTCGAACTTATATTCTGAAAGTAATGTTCTTTTATTACATTTTCACTCCCATTTTAAATGATTATATTTTAAACTTGTTATCTGTACTATGGCTAATCATAATATTGTTTTTTATGCAATAGGTTACGACAGTCAGATTATTTTCTATCTGAATTTCAATAAACAACGCTTTTTTATTCTCCCTTATTGTTATGTTAAAATTTTATGCCATATATGAAAAACGACATGACATATAAGCATGCTTCTGCTTACATTAAGGTGTAGGATATGTATAAAATCTAAAACTAGGTCTGGTTACACTTATTTGAGTAATAACTATGAGTTGCTGGACTTCCCTTTTGATTTATATAGCGTGTAAGTTTTTTTTCAAAAAAAATACTAGTCCTAGGCCTGTTTATGTTATAATTATTTCCAATATCATCTTTTGATTGCAGCAAAGGACAAATATGCATATATATATATATATATATATATACAATAAAAATGGCTAGTTTCCATCGCCAATTTTTGGTCACATGTTGTACTAGAAACTGTGATTGATTGATATCAAAAACTCCAGTTTATGTAAGCAAAAACTATGTCTTTCCCATGTCTTTTCTTGCGCTCACAAAAATCAGAATATCTAGTTTGTTCATTGAGATGTATAGATTTGAATCATAAACATACATCTGGTTCGCATATGAAATCGAGACCACCATAATATAAATTTGCTAATTTGGCATTGATGTGGAGTTGCAAACAATTATTTTCACAATCAATTAAGGCTGGTAATTTTAGTTCGGTATCATTCATAGTAGTTTAAGTTTGGTGTTTATATAATTATAATAATTTTAAACAATAACATTATATAAAAATAAAAAACGATAATAATATTAACTCTGCATTCTTTTGGAAGAAATTTGTACCAGACGAGATACAGTTGTAGAAAATAAACGTGCCCGTGTTCAGGGACACAATTATTTTGAAAATGAAATGCTGCAAACTCTCGTGTACCTAGAACATCAACAGGAGGATATGAAGCAGGAAAAATATACGAGTGAATTTCGAGTGTTTTGACTTAGTGTATCCTGTGATATTTATGTCAGGAAGAGAACCCCATGAGGTGTTCCTGCAAAAAAAGGTGTTTCTTTTAAAAAATTGATCTAGCTACAAACTTTCAAAAATTGCCATCTAGCTACACGAATTTAAGGAACACCGTTTTTTGATAATTATCTTTTTATACAAATTTATTCGAACATTTCACTTCAATTGTATTCAAAGTCATGAAGTAGGTAATCTACTTTGAATTGTTATTAGAAATAGGTAGTATATGCAAGTATTTTGTTTTTTTTTTCCAAAAATGTGTTCCTTTCTGGATTTTAGCTAGCTAGATACGCGTAATGAGGCCAGCTATCTACAAAAATAAGAACACCTTTGTGTAAAATTTATTTTATAAATTTGAATTTTTATTGTATATCCAATGAAGCGCATATGATACTTTCCACTTTTTCGTACGACTTGATACAAAACTAATTAATTGTACAAAATTATATTTAACATAATATTTCAAACTATATTTCATCTATGATTGCATATATCATATTGATATGCCATTATATACTATGTGAATGATAAGGAATTCAGGGATTCCAGGGTTTTTAACAGTCAAATATCAAATTATTATAATAAAATCAATATATATGATTCCTACAGTTGACGACTTGATATGAAATGGTTTTATTGTTATATTTGAATAAAAGTGATTAAATACGTACTTATGTGGAAAATGATATCGGGGTGTGGTTTGGAAATTGTTGCCCATTAGATCTCAGGGGTTATTCAGCCGAAACATTTGCCGCTTCCAATCCTTCCCATATCATAGTCCTAGCATGTACAGAATTCGGGGTTTAACTTTCGGGGCACAATGCTTTTATGTTAAGTAATTCACGAATAACTTTTTTTTTGTGAATCAGATGAAAAGTTGAAAACCAGTGAAAAAAAAAGAGAAAAAAGTAAAGTTTTCTTCGAATTTTCCAATTTTATCGGTAGTCCTTTGCATATTCAACACAATTTTATGTGAACGATATGAACAAAATATTACTTCAAACATTACTTGTGGTTGATACATCTAGAAGACCCTCCATTTGATGATTTGCTCATCGACAAGGATTAATCTGGATACTCGTATATCCGGAAGTGATTTATTAGCGTGGTGTGATGTGATACGCATATTATGAATTGAGAATAGGTTATACATCAATCAAGACGAGTCAGCGTACCTATGGATATAGCCTTCAAGGCGCTACCAACCTCCCTATGAACCCCACTGGAGCAGGCAAACGGACCTTTTTATAGGCCCAAACCGGAAAGTTAGGGGCTATACAGTATACTCGTAGAGATGGGGGTGTCCACCTGTCTGTCATCACTTTCTTGTACGGACTAGAACTTTTGAACGGAAGGTCATAGAGACTTGATTATAGGCTCAAATGAAAGGTCACGATATGTAGATGTGCCTATCTTTGTAACGGATGGTCGTACCTGGGAATAGGGTCATATGAAAGGTCCTGGCGTGAAGATGTGCCTTTTGATAGTTTTGACAGATTCGGCCACTCGAAATGGCCGAATTTGGCCAAAAATGTCCAAAAACAGTGGTTTTTCGAAACAGGCTTTTCCAGGCTGATTCTTTGTAACGGATGGCTGTAGAGACCTGGGAATAGACTCATATGAACGGTCTTGGTGTGTAGATGTGCCTTTTGACAGTTTTGGCCAGATTCGGCCATCGGAAATGGTCGAATTTTGCCAAAATGTAAAAAAAAAATGCGGTGGTTCGAAACATGAGCTTTTCTAGGCTGTATCTTTGTAACGGATGGTCGTAGAGACCTGGGAATAGGACCAAGGCCTTTCAAAACAGATCTTGGTGTGTAGATGTGCCTTTTGACACTTTCGGCTACCGGAA
>LQRL01096671.1:7167-18603 GCA_001703475.1 Hydroides elegans | reverse complement strand
CTGATTGGCTGCAGTACATCCACGACACGTTTTGTACCGACCCTACCCTCCACTGCCATGAAATTGTCCCTACCCTAATCACGTGACACCCAGTCCTCACTCTAAATGACCCCATTGTTCTATGAATAGAGCCATACAGCACCCCTCGGAGCACCCTGTGACGTCATGACTCTCAACCCCTTTATTTTTCTCTATATATATGACCAAACATAATGCCCCTCAACATAATCCTTCAACCCCCCAACAATCAGGGCTCTAATCCGATTAGTTTCGAGGATATCGATTTTTGCCCCATACCCCATGGTATGTAGTGGGACGTAAAAAGACGTCCGGAAAACTTTCATACGGGCCCAAAGTAGGTCGTCCTCTCGACGTCACGTCCGAATACGACGTACTATGGACGACCCTTGCCGAGTGGGATAGTTCTTTAGCAAGACATCAGATTTACTTCCAACATACGCATACACTTTTAAATGAATACAACATTTCAATATATGTTTGTATTTGAAGATGACACATTATGTTCAAATATGGTCTATATGCAAAAGTTAAATAAAAAAAAATTAAAAAAGGGGATCGAACGATCACGGGACATACGCAAAATGCAAGCCAAACGTTCGCAATGGATCAATTCACGATTCTACTTGGCACAGTCAATCAGATAAAATGTGAAAAAAGACGCGTCATTAGAGTTGCATCTTTTAGCGATTACTCGCACTCGCACCGTTATTCGCAGAACTAGACCCATCAGTGCACACGGGTGCCACACTGCACTTCTCCCAGACGCCACACAACTGTAGCTTGGTTCCGAATTTGTCCGCCTTAAAGCAGTTTTCAGCGAGACAACACTGGTCCCATATTCCTCAATACAAAGATTCACTTCCAATATGAATGAATGGATTTATATATAATTTTTTATAAAGGTGAATAATCAAGTTTAAATGCAAGTTATATGCAACTGTTCCAAAGATAAAGGGAAGTGAATGATTCTAATGGTTACTCGCCACATAACTAGGCATATCAGTGCACACAGGTGTCACGCTACATTCCTCCCATACACCACACAACTGTAACTTGGTTCCAAACTCATGCTCAATCGCATCAAAGCAGTTCTTTAACAAGACAACAACGGTCGCATATTCGTCTTGTCCGTGTCTATTCCTCCACTTAGTGTTCTTTGATATTAATCCAATGGCTTCCGTGGGTTCCCTATCATTTGTAATGACCAAGGCACCGCTATCGCCCGGGGCTGAAAATTTATCACTCTTACACTTATCATCTCTTAGAACTAACAAACACTCTTGACGTGGTTTGTTAGCAATCGACGCCCAGTAATTGGTCTTGCATATATAGCCGGTAGAGTGGGGTATGGTAGCGCCTAGTTTTTCTACGGTGCGGTCCAAAAGGGCTTTGGTAGGGCCGTTGTAAACTTGGGGTATAACGGAAGAGTCGGCACTTGCTCCTTGCTGTGACGTTGTTTGTCCACGGGCCTTGATTGGTATAACACTTATGTCGACTCCTTATAAATGGAAATATTAGAATTCATTATTGAACATAGAAAAATCAAGAAATAATGTCATTTAAAATACATCCATGCAACTTATTGTTTTTTTTGGATTACTTTGTAAAGATTTCATTTTGAATGACGACTTGGACCATGTATTTGGTTTGTTTTGTTTGCTTTGTCTCTGTAATCGCCAATCTGTGGTACCATATCATGTTATTTTCGAAGATTTAGTCGGATAGCAAAACAGCTATTCTTTTACCTTTATTGCGATCCTTACTGCCTCCTAGAATGCCATAGCTCTTCTCCGCAATGAAATCCATAGAGTCGCCGTTTTCGCAAAAGTATTTGCACAACTTGTGTCCTATAAGAGTGTCTTTAATTCCCTCTAGATTTCGCTCAAATATGTGACGTGCTGTGAGTAACACTAGGTTGCTGTCACTGTTAAAAGAAAAAGTTGATAATTAGAATGATATCACTGTTGAAAATAACAGTGGTTCCAATGAAGTTGACTTGACATTTATTTAAAAAAAAACAGCAGTTGCTATCAAAACAAAACGAACATCAGACTATAATAAATCATGATATACTAATAATTAAGCGCTCATTAAAGGGAAGTTTGCAGAACTATCATTTTGCTAAATCAAAAATTATATACATTTTAGGGGCCGGCCACATTGAACGCTTTTCCGAACGGTGTATTCCTTTCTCAATACCCGACTTACATGTACAAACGCAACTAGCGTTTAAGTTTTATTTGGAGTTTCCCATTAGGAATATTGGTTAACACCATTTGAGCATACCTAGATTTTTGTGCAGCCGAAACGCAACCAACTGTGCCATATTCCTGTTTGTATGTCCTTTCGGCCGTACTGCCCTGGCGTTCAATACAGGCGATTCCGCGGATGCTGGGACTACTTATGACTTTGTGGAAAGCTTCTTTGTCCGGGATATTGCAAACTGTTGAGCCCCTGCAATAAAATAATGTCATATTTTATTACAGATGCACCTAATGATAAATCACCTTCACACATTTTCATTAAAGTACACGTAAAAGTGTACCGAGTGTATACAAAATTAAGAGAGATATTCAAAGGATTTGAAAATATTATCTCGTCACATCTTCAATTTTTTTCAACGTTATTTTAAAAAATCCGAGCTTTGGTTTTGTAATGACTGGATTTAGGTTTGATGAAGGAATTACACAAACACATAATATATGAGTATCACCTGGAAAAATGTATTTCTAAAAAATATATTTTATACTTTTTAGATGGTTTATGTGTCATTTCTTAAGATTTTAAAATGTTTCTTTTATTTATTACTAAAGCATACCTTTTGACACAGTACTGTGATTGCTCTTCTTGTTCTACGAATTCTAAAAACTGCAAATTGTATGACATAAAAAAGCGATATATTTATTTCTTTAGCAATAAAAAAACTACTTTTCTTATGATACAGCAAACTTCCCTTGCTATGATATGAATCAAGAATGAATGACTATTAAGATTTGACACTGATTAAAATATATATATAAAACACAATTCACTATCATTATAGGCCTACCTTTCTCGGTTGACGGATTCCAGCTTCCACAAACACATGTCGGCACTTGGCAAACAGGAATTTCTCCATGTTTGGTATTTCGTCTTGAATAACATCAACTATGATCGTCCCTTCATCGACATACATGCCTTGGAATCCAGATGGCCTAAAATAGTGTAAGTATATGATAGCAACATAAACCTTTAGCTTATAGGGTTTAACGTTTATCGATTAGCGTTTAATGTTTAGCGTATATACCCATCAAACCCATTGACAATAAGCGCTAAACGGTAAGCCATGAACGCTTTACGTAAAACGCTAAACGCTAGAAAGGTTGCAGGATTGGAACCGCACCCCACTGGATTCTATTTCATGGTAAAATAAAACATATCTATCATAGATCATGTTTTTATATTATTTATATATTATGACATTTCTATGGTGATCCATTTATACAAAAACAATTAAAATGGAGAAACATTAGTACAAATATAGGGAGAGAATAAAGAAAGAGCGATAGAAAGAGTGACGAGTGAGACGCACGAGAAAAACAGAAGAACGAAAGCGGGGCCAATTATATAAGGGGATGAACATGAAGATTTAGAGTATGGAAAAGTATTTAGAAAAGTTGTATGTTATGTGATAGATAAAGCCAGAGCCAAAGCCAGAGAGAGAAAGAAAGAGAGAGAGAGAGGTGTATATTGAGATAGGTAGAGAGCCAGAGGGTACAAGCTGGAAAGACAGAATTTAGAAAAGCTCCCCTCGTGCTCAAAACCTCATCATAAGCTCATGCTGACCAAAAGTTTACTCATAAAATGTCTAAACGAGGTCATGAGATTTTACGCTATAAATACGTGATAGACACTTACCAGTCATTCTCCATGCTGAGCTTCTCACATAATTCTTCTAGCATGTCATCGTCATAACATCCGCTTGTTATTGGGTCTCCTTCGTTTGCTGGTTCACTTTCAATTGCAAGCCTGAATCATGGAACAAATATAATAATACTTGTGAATATTTAGTGAATGAAGCTGTATATAGATCGAGATAACTGTGTCTGAAAGTCTGTTTTAGCCTGTTTTATAATTAAAAAAACCTTGTAATGTCCCTATCCATAGAGGCGCCCATGAAAAAGCATATGTATGCATATATTGATATTTGAAGAATCACAAATCGCAAAATAATATATTATTACATGGTCCGGATGCATCGCTTAAAGAAATGATAAGGAAAGCTATGATGCAATATTTCTGTGTATTGCACCCGGACTATTTTCCGATTGCACTTCCGAAATCAAATGTTCATAATAAAACAATAAACACATTAATTAATGTTTAAATAACTGATTTCACATAGATTATTTTCTTATCCTAGATGATTTATAAGAATAACATTATATAATACACCCTGATTGTCAATATTATTAAATATATTATATTATCGCACACTATGACATGGCAAAAAAGTTTTTTTTTCAGTAACGATTTTCTTTGTTGTTCCATGTAATAAAGGGAATACAATATTCAGATTCAATATTGTTAGTTGTTTATTGCACTCAGAGGTCAAATTGGATGCACTCAGCCTTCGGCTTAGATGCATCCAATTTGACCCCTTCGTGCAATAAACACCTAACACTATTGAACCTTCATAAGGTATTCCCCTAAAACTTTAACTAAACTTACCTTGACATCTCCCCATAAAGCATTTCAACCACAGCTTGCTTTGAAACCAAATCTCCCGTATCTCCCTCAACACCCGCTTCTTTTTCCAAACCCATCTCCTTATTTGCAGCATTGGGACTGAGCGGTACTCCGACGGAATTGAGCAAAAACTCAGAATGAACGCTTACATAGAGCATGTTCTCCGTAATGATGCTATAGTTGTTTGGTTCAACCGTCCATTCTGGTTTCTCGGTATCATCAGTAACCAAAATATTAACGTCTTTTTCTTCATCTTTTGATGATGTTTTTTCCTTGATTTCTTCGTTTTGGATCAGTTGGCTGTAAATATCGCGGATTATGAATGAACTCAATGGTTTTGTGACGGAAATGTCACTCGATTCTAATGTCTTAATAGTATGCTGCGATGGAGAATGATGCATTTCCTGATTTGAAGCTCCCTTTGTTGTAGATTCCCTTTGAATTGAAGCTTCCTGGTTTGAAGCTTTCTGCTTTGAAGCTCCCTGTTTTGAATCTTTCTGCTTTGAAGCTCCCTGCTTTGAAGCTCTCTGATTTGAAACTCCCTGATTTGAAGCTTCCTGTTTTGTTTGCTGCCTTTCTGTTTTTGGTGTAACACTGAAATAGATTTCTTGTGGATGAATCAGTTCCATGAATCGCGTATGTAGCTTAGAATGTGGGGTTGTCACCAAAACGATATGATTGACAGTTCTGATTGACATTTCATCAATATCACTTGATAATTCTGATGCATCACCTTCCACTAACAACAGGAAACTTGATTTGATATCCTGAAGAATATCTTCGCGTGTTGGTATCACAGAGCACTGCTCACTCGATTTCAAGACCTCGTTATATATCGCATTATCAATCGAGCCCCGTTTCCAGTCACTTGCCTTGATTCGAACCAACCATTTGTATGACGTACTCAAATCCTGTCCCGAAGCCCACTGATGTATTACATAGTCGCAAAACCCTTCTGGGTTTGATCCGATTGCCGCAAAGCGTTTCGTTTGAGCGTAACCACCGAGAAACGCGAGTGGCGACGTAGTGACGCTTTCCAGGGATTTTGTTAAGCTTTTGTGACGCTGTACGCTGACTGTTGATTGAGAGTGGGTACTGGTTTCGCGTTTATAGCGGGATTTGTGATGGGCGAGCAGGGTTTGAATCGAATCTGTTTAAGTAATGAAAATGTATTATAAAATAATCTGAATGGATAATGAAATTGAACCAGGCCCTATACATAAAATTCATAGAATCTAACCATATTTACATTGCATCCACAATAATAACTATGTACATGTACGTGTATATGTTACCGTCAATCTGTGAAAACAGCGTATGTCTACATACGCTGAATTTTTTAGGCAATGTCGACATACGCTGGTTCAATCAGCGTATGTCGACATAATCTGAAATTTGTCAGGCAATGTTGACATACGCTGAAAAAAGGCTCCAAAAATTACACAGATTGACTAAAATGGTTCTCAGAGATTATTTGAGCAATAAGCAGTGACCAATGCCCTAATCGTGTTTACGAATATAATAGTTAGGGATTATGTTTCAGTGTATGATTTTATGAGTTGAGCTCAAACAATGGATTAATGATATTTGTGGTATAATCAAAACCTAATAATAGGATAAGGGATGTGAATGGTTTAGTTAATTCAAGATTATTTGTTAAAAGTAAAAACAAATGCAATTGTGTTTTTTTTTTAAATTTACAAATCATACTCGCAATATTTATGACAAAATGTTTAAATTCTGAATAAATTATCGACTCAAAACAATGATTATTAAAATTTGAAATAAAAATCAAAATTGTTATTCACTTATATTACTTAAAGATTCGACCATCAAACTATCTAAAACATGAGAAATAATATTCAAAATCAAATGTCATATATATTTAAAATCTGAATGTATTTTCTTAAAGAATCGTATGCCTTCAAGTTAGACAAAGCAAATATGTATAATATTATAATTGTATAATAAAATACACCTTTGTTAATTTTAAATGATATTTTTTTAGGATACAAATGGCTCAGGATTGCTTTAAAAACAGAAACATCATCCTATTGTTAAGGCGACATGTATGTAAGACATCACAATTTATTCAAAAAAGATATATGAAAATCATTTGAAGCGCTAATAAGTCGTCATGATAATTCATTACTTGATATAATTGAAATTAAATAATGATATCGTTCTCAACCCTTATCCTATAACTTAGCGTTCATCATACCACAAATATATTTAATCCATTGTTTGAGCTCATCTTATAAAACAACACACTGAAACATAATCTATAACCATTATGTTCTTTAATACAATGAGCACATTGCTCATTGTTTATTGCTCAGATTGTCATCGAGAACCATTTTAGTCAATTTGTGTAATTTTTGGGGCCTTTTTTCAGCGTATGTCAACATTGCCTGAAAAATTCTAGATTATGTCGACATACGCTGATTGAACCAGCGTATGTCGACATTGCCTAAAAAAATCAGCGTATGTAGACATACGCGGTTTACACAGATTGACGGTAACATGTATAGCACTAAGCAGCGAATGTGCTTATTTTTATTCTTGTGCTTTTAATGATAGGTCTTAATAGTTATTTCTTAAAAAAATATTTAATTATGATATTTCCGTGGCATGCTTTAGACATATAAATACGTGTTTTCTCTGAAATGCTGTCCTTTAAAGCCTGTTTGAATGTAAAAGTTATTGATATAATTTTCAAATATTCCATTAAAAAAATGTATATTGAATATCGAAATCATTCCAAACGATCATATTGGTTAATCCTTTGTTGGAAACGTTTTCTTTTCGCCATTTGCCCTTTCTAAGATAGCCTCAATTGAACAATACAAACAAAGCAAAACAAAAATAAATAAATAACTAAATACTCACCGTTTTCGTTTTGATAAGTTTGTCCTGATTTTCCATAATTTACAAATAACGGTTCCATATTCGACGATGAATTATCATTTGTTTTATCAAATCATTTTGTAAGTTTAATACGTGTTATAAAAATGTTATGATATCATAAATGTATGACTTATCTATAACCAAGATCCTCAAGTAAACATAATTCAACGTATCTGAATTTTCTATGAGTGTTTTGGTGTAGCTATAAAAAGCATAGGCTTACTTTCGCAATCGACTTGGGCTCTACTACATATGACGCATTGCCTAACAGATCAATATAACTGCACTTCGCTTAGCGTACATGTAAAACATATAATAATACTTCATGTTTTAAGCGCAATACCTAGATTGCTTGACCCGAGGGCATTGGGGTAGGACGGAACGAAGGCGAAGCCTGAGGTCCGTCCCATCCCGTGCCCGAGGGTCAACAATCAACGTATTGCCCTTTAAACATGAGGTATTACATGCCTTTCTGATGATTTATATATTTGAGATAAAATAAAATAGATTTTATACTCGTTACTATACCCTGCCACCCCCTATGTTGCAAATAGAATGGTCGAGGGCCGGTTCGGCATTTTACCGCCAGGGCAGTTTCTTTATCATTTCTTTATAAAATATTTTACAGGCATGTAATACAAACAAATATAAGCCTTGGACCTTGTTTACATCAAATTGCTTCAAAAATAAGAACAATTTATGATAATTACATTCACTAGTTTTCTTGATATTTCAAGAAAATACAGCCTGTCTTTACATTTGGTTATGTAAATCGCTCCTATGTCGCCCTAATACAAATTTTGTGAAATTGCAAGGAGCGACGGATTTTTTCCTTGAAATAGATTTAAAATCATACTAAGAAAACAGTTAAATTCGCAATTGGTGATAAGCATCGGTCATTGTCAGTAGGGCCAGAATTGATTCATATACATGCAACACATACAAGCCTAACAACATGCCTGGAACATTTCAATATGAGGCTGTACTTATATAATATCTTGTCCATGTCTAATTCAAAGATTATTTTCTCAAGTAATCATGTTGTAGTCGTATGATGATTTGGTATGATGATTGACAATGAATTATTGTTTGGTGCACATATGTCTGGTGACCGGACAATGCCCCATGACAATACCCCCTATGACAAGAATATTTTTTTACACAGGTAAAGAAATCTCTCCCTATCATTATATTTCTTAACAATTTTTTATGTATGTAAATAAATTGGCGTATCAAGTGAAAGGGAAGTTATTGTTAAGTTTACGTCGACAATAACATAAAATACCCCTTTTCTGTTTATTAATTGTTTTGAAACCTTTTATATTCAATGCAACATGGTACACCAATATGATGCACTGTTGATGTCTTTGGAAATAGCAATTTGGATGTATATAGCTTAAAAGCAAATTTGCATTTTTTAAAATCATTGATTGCCCGAGAGAAAGAACAACATTCTATGGCAAAAATATATTTCACTTTTAAAAACATACAAAAACTCATTCTCATTATGCTGATTTTCATTTAAAATTTAGAATGTGTCCTTGAAAAGGAATATGGATTGGTCGACATCAAATTTAAATTGAAATGTCGCCACATAGACTGGGTACCTTTAAAACAATCCAATTAAATGAGACGGATGTATCAATGAAAAATAAAATATACCGAAACATATAGTAACCAAAAATCATCAGCATTCGTGATTATATCGTGTCTTGAGCGGCTCGCTTGGCGTCCACGAATCTGAAACCAGTCCATTGGATGATGTTGTCACTCAACTGCATTATTGGTCTCCCTCTCCCTCGTTTGTCCTCGATCAGGTCGCGCTGCAGAGAATCGTGCTTCATAATGTGCCCGAAAAACGATAGCTTTCTAATTTTGAACGGGGTCGAACAATGACCTGCTGGTCCCTACAAATCGTAACACCACTTCGTTTGTGACACGTTTTGTCCAGCTTATTCTTTGCGTTCACCTCAGTGTCCACATTTCGAAGGCTTCTACTGCTGCGATATTTTGCTGATGGTCCATGCCTCAGCCAAATGCAACACATGACCTATCATTTACCGTATTATGATTTGTATTGATGTAGTTTTCCAAACGGACAGTTTGTCATACAAACAACCGGAACAAATTTATTTTGCAACAAGAACAAAAAGAACTGGCAATGTTTATCTCAGTTCATTCCTGAAATGAATAGAATCTTTCATGGTACATATCGAATGTGTGTATTTGTTTACTCAATTATATGTATTGGCAACAAATTATATGTGAATTATCTGTAACTGGAATTCGATTAAAAACATTTTTGCCGACAAATAAAACTTTTTTTAAATTATTTATTCACAAAAAAAACTACATGCTAAGCACTAAAAAGGCTCAACCAATCCAAATACGAATAAACGCTTAATCATTCAAAGAAAAATAATGTGCAAAAATATATTTGTTACATTGAATTGTCTCATATATTGAACCATAAACGCTTTTGCTTACCAAAGAACGCTTCATTGTTTTAAACGGCTGCTAATTTGGTTGCAAAATTATCACAAATAAATCTGTCAGCCTCTGATAAAATATAAAGACACTACTTTTGAAAACCTTTGAAATGGTTAGCTGTTTAATGGATTAGAATGAAATTTATGGATAAGTATGGACATTAAATGAATTTAATTCATTAGTATAAATTTCAATTACCGCTCAAAGAACTTATTCATAAATACAACTTGTTTTCAATGAAAATATATTGTTATAAACTTATAAATTAAGATGATGGGTTGTTTTTGAATATTGTTGGGAATTGGTTGTTAAATATGTTGTATTATTTTGAAAGTTAAGGTTAAATTTCCCAATTAGGTAGCGTATTTAGTAGCGTCACCAATATTCCAACATTCGTAGCAATCACCACTCTTTAATCATAAGGTCTTTAAATTTGGTTGCGTGACCGAGCTTTGGTGGTTATATTTTATTTCGTGTATTTGATATGACTTTTTGAAAGTTAATATTTGATGTTCGTAGCGATTAACTTGAAAATATTCTATAAGACAAGACGATAAAATGTCAGTTTCTCTATTTTATTTAACTAATTCTCACTTCTCTACTTTACATGCAAATTACAAAATACAAAGATTAATAAATAAAAACTCTAATATACCAATTCGCCGTGCCTGTGACCTATAATACACCCCTTAACAACGGAACCCTACAACAAAAACCCACCACCCAGCTAGCTTACACGAAAGACTCGGTTAATTAATCAACCTGCCTAAAAGACAGTCATAACACGAGTACAATATCGAATCTGCTGTCAAAACATGAGTTTCATTACAAAACAGAGAAATCTGGGCTTACCAGAAGGTTTAGTTGGTAGAGAATTCTCGTTAAACAAGTGTTTTCAAGCTGAACTAGTCTATTACTAGTGTGTGGACAAGAGTCCCCGAAATCCAATTTTCATCCCTTTGTATACCCGCAAAGTTGCACAACATTTCAAAATATTTCGCAATACCTGCTACTATCACTCAAAAACAGAGCTACTGCGCATGTGCACAGCATTCGTCATACGCTATTTTTAGCCCCTACCCACATTACTCACTAACTATTTTTATCCCCATCCACTGCATTCGTTCACTTTCTATTTTTAGCCCCATGACATAATGCAACACACTACTCAAAACCGAAGATTTACATAAAGTATACAAATACAATCAAAACATTAAAACTGTCAACATTACAGGGTTCCAACACTGCCTCCCTCGAACTTAAGTGAGACATCGGCGAACGGCACTAAAT
>LQRL01096669.1:0-11678 GCA_001703475.1 Hydroides elegans | reverse complement strand
AATAAAGTTTACAATTTATGTGAGTTCTTTATGTCAGTTCTTCAACCTTATTTCAAATTCAATATTAACTTAATATAAATTTATTGATAAGTAATTATAAAGTAATCATTAATTTTGTATAAAATTTTCATAAATTTATGTCAAATATTTATCATGACTGATTCTTTTAATTTATTAAATTGTGTATCATACAGAAATGCAACAATTTATGTAAATTAGTTTCAAGCCTACTACAAATTAAATAGAAACTTAATATAAATTTAATGATAAGTTATTGCTAAGTAATCATAAATTTTGTATCAAGTTTTTATAAAATTTATGACAAATCTTTATCACGACCAATTCTTTAATCTATTAAATTTCGTATAATAAAGTTATCATATACTTTATGTGAGCTGTTCAACCTTATTTCAAATTCAATATTAACTTAATATAAATTTATTGATAAGTTATTATTAAGTTATCATAAATTTAGTACTAAGTTATAATAAAATTTGTGTCAAATTTTTATAATGACTGATTATTGTAATCTAATAAATTATGTATCATAAAGTAATAAAAAAAATATGTGAATTACAGAGTTCGTCGGAGGACACGTTTCGCGCTATTTGTTCACACCAAAATCCTGAAAAAACGCATGAAAATCATGGGCGCGCGTTTGAAAAACGCATGTCGAAAAGAAATCAAAATTATGGGCAAAATTATGGGCACGTGGTTAGGTTTTCAATTTTAAAATATGATTAAACCATTGTTGTACCGCATGTTCCTATATTTCAGGGTAGCGATAGACGTGCATATTGTGCTATAATATCCTTTAAAAATCACTAGCACCTTCGGCGCTTGCATTTCAAAATGGTATAAGTAAGTCAATTGGAGCCTTGATAACAGGCGAATATGGGTAATGGTGTATCATTATTTACATCTGATATACACCTTCGCGCATTAGTTCCTATTGGTACAGTTTTACGAATACATTGTGCCCCAGGGCGCGAACATGTCCAGTGTCCAATACATTCCTGTTTTTTATATCCAGAAACCTAACGTAGAGAGCCATTATTCCATGGTCTTTTAATAAGAGCGTTTATATTTCAATGGTTTTTATTCGAGTGAAGTTTGAATTTAAAACTGATCCATATAAAACGCGCTGTGCGGACAGAAAACGCATAGAAATAGAGGGTGCGCGTTTTAAACGCGTCGCCGAGCCTCTCTTGGACGAACCCTCGAAATAGTTTAAAGCCTACCACAAATTGAATATTAACTTAATATAAATTTGTTGACAAGTTATTATTAAGTAATAATAAATTTTGTATAAAGTTTTCATAAATTTAATTTCAAATCTTTATAATGACCGATTGCTGTAATCTATTGAATTTTGTATCATAAAGTAATAAAACATATGTGAATTAGTTGCAAGCCTACTACAAATTAATATTTACTTAATATAAATTTATGGATAAGTTATTCTTAAGTAATTATTAATTTTGTGTAAAGTTTTCATAAAATTTATGTCAAATTTTTATCATGACCGATTATTTCAATCTATTAAATTTCGTAGAATAAAGTTATCATATAATTGTTGTGTGTTGTTCAACATTATTAAAACATTATTTAATAAGCTATAATATAATTTATGTCAAATCTTAACTGATTCTGTTAACACATTTAATTTTGTATCATTAAATAATGATAAAATATTTATGTGAATCTTTCAACCTGATTACAAATCAAATATAGTAAGAGCACAAGGCCCTCAGCAAATCTTGTGCTCGTATGTTCGAACATGTGAATTTTGCAACCTTATTGCAAATTAAGTTATCATAGAGTAATCATTAATTTTGTATAGAGTTTTAATAAAATTTATGTAAAATCTTTATCATGACCGATCAGTTGAATCTATTAAATTTCGTATAAAAAAGTTATCATAACATTTATGTAAATTGTGTAACCTTTCATCAAATTTATTATTAGCTTAATATAAATGTATTGATAAGTTATTATAAAGTAATCATTAATTTTGTATAAAGTTTTCATAAACTCTATGTCAAATCTTTATCATGACCGATGATTGTAATCTATTAAATTTTGTATCATTTAGTTCTAATAACATTTATTTGAATTTGCTTCTACCTTCTGTTTGATTAAATATTAACTTAATATAAATTTATTAATAAGTTGTGAATGTATTGACTGTCATCCTCATACACACATACATGAATGATAATATATTGTATTGTAACCAACAATGCCTCAATTGAATATGATAAATTGCAATGTTTCAAAGTACTCCAGATTCTATCCCTTGCTTAACATCGGGTGCTTAACATCGAGTAAACATGTTAAAATCGACTATTTTCTAATTGCTATATAATTTTCAATCGATCGAGATGAAATTTTAGGAAGGCACGACGGTATATTATTCCAAATGAACTATTTTACTTCTCTTTGATTGGTTCACGTCTATCGAACATCGCAAGCTTTGATCTAATTATCAAATAACTCTAATATCGATTTCTACTTACCAGCCCTTGTTGTTTCTTCCCTCCTCTGACGGTTTGAAGCAAATCTTGCAGAGTTGCTGCAAAAGAAAATCACAATGATTTATTGGAATGTGTTTTGCAAATGTCTCGATATTTGAGTATGCTGCTTTCGACATGATACTTGAAAACTGTTCTCAAAGAAGTATTTAATGTCAGGTTTACTGAGCATATCAATAGAATCTTTATCTCAAAATCTTTTATCGCTACTTACTCTCGGTTCTTTGTGACGGCTCGCTGTTAGATCCAGATGGTTCAGGGTATATGACGCGATACACCCTTTCGTTATAATTCCATCCGTGCACAGGCTGGACAAATCTGCCATCCCGCTCAGGTATTGCGACAGGAACATCCTCGTTGCGATCCAAGTACTCTAAGCCAGTTGCACCAGGGAACCAAGCACCTAAACAAGATGAATGACTTCTGTATATGTTTTTCTCTATTGCAATGGCAAGTTATGGACAATCTTTAGTACAAATCAAATTGTACGGCAAAAAGTAAAAATATGGTTGACAATAATTTGTAAGAAACACCATCTTACTGTAATAATCAATATTTAGTTATTCCAAAAATACTTACTAATGTCTTTCAGGCAAAGATAATCCACAACATGGACACGTTTACATCCTGTGGGACTCTTGACGTTGATCATCGACGGTTCCTCCTGTTGTTCTGCAAAATTATATAAAACGACTATGAATATATTTGAACATGACATTTATATAAAAGGCGCTGCTTTTGGGACTACCGGGTTCCATTGTTTAAAGTCTCACCGCTATAATAAATTTGATGAAAGGTAAAGGGAGTCATTCTAACGGAAAATCAACCCACACATTCATGAATGTTGTTCCCATCCAAGTAAACTATTTCCTTCAAAATTAGTTTACGCCTTTACAAGTGTTAAATTGTTGATTTGTTTAAATGCATAATTGAATGACAGACCACTTATTTGTCTCACTACTTTTAAGGCATGAGTGTTCATCTTTTAAGTGATTAGGACCAGTAAATAAGGAATATATTATATCCATGTGTACATTATCGGGCTCCTTAAAGACTCATGTGTGATGAAATTTTATTGTAAATTATAGATATGTGCTCTGAATATCTCATTTGTGTTTCTCTGAGATTCTGAGAACTTCTTAAAATCCAAAAAAATAGCTTTTGTTTACCCAACAATGAGAACCGTTGATTAAAGGACAAAATGAAATTTATTTTAATTCAATAATGAAATAGTTATTTGGTTTAGAAAAATGTTATCTATAGAAAATATAAATTCTGTATTAACATGTTTTGTTTTATGATACAATGCTTTTTACTTTTGTTACTGTTTCATTAACGAGAAATAGGATCCTCACATTCATTTTAGTGAATGCAAATCAGTTTTAGTATTTGCAGTGTTTCATTTGAAGCAAATGATTTTGATGATGAAGATTCTTTGGTTCAGCAACCTGACATCAAAATATCGTTTTCGCGGTACGAGACATCAACATCAATCAGCAATATCGACGACATGATAACAATCAACCATCTGAAACATTCCAGTGTATAATTTTTCAATATGTTTGTCCAAATATTTGATACAATCAGCCAAGTGCTTCGATTTTAGCCTAAGATCAAGTCCTGATGTCACATCAATGTTTCAATGCAGGTTGGTGATGAAAGTGAAACATATGAATACGATATATTCAGAATAATTTGAAAACAACACAAGTTCGACAACAATCATTCACATTTAAACGATTGTTTTGGTTTCATGACCAGCAAGATCATGTAATAAAACACAATACTGTTTGCAGTTTTAATCATTTCATTAGACAAGACCATTGAGAAAAATAATTCTTATGTTTTACTAAAGAAAACATGCTTATATAAGCACGATGAATATAAAAGCATATATTAAAATGCCTTTGGGAGGCAACTTGCAAGGCCTGTGATAAATGAAAATATGCATTTATAATCATGATTGCCTATAAAAGCACTTCCCATATGGTTTTAGGAGGCAATTGACAATAATAGCAAAGAAACAGTATCATTTTATTCAAAGACCAGTTTGCTTATATAAGTATACCCTATGAGCGTTAAGGAGGCAGTTGACAATACCAATGAAAAAGCAGCATCATTTTATTTATATGAGCATAATGCTTATATAAGCATGATTATACAAGCACACCCCGTATGCTCTTTAAAACGACAACGGACAAGACAACTGAAGCAACATCATTTTGTTTATCTGACGAAAATGCCTAAATAATCTTGGTTGCTTATATAAGCACATCATGTATGCATTTCGAGGTATTGGCAAGACAAATGCTGCAACATTATGTTGTTTATCGGACCATTATGTTCAAACAGGTATGCTTGCTTAAACTAGATGGTCAGTGACCTCGGATCCCCCGTGAACTTCAACAATTCGTAGATGCAGGATGGTCAGTTTTTACTAAAATTAACGTTGGAAATAACGAACCATTTTGCGAATAAACAAGATCCTAAAAACAAGAAAAACAGAGTAACATCTTGCATCTTCACTCATTTTTTTCTGAAGACATCTCTTGAACTGACAAGACCAGTTGGCAAAAGTATCCTCAATTTATAAATTAAAGAAAATATGCTTTCATAGGCACAAGCTTATATGGCACACTCAAAATGATTTTGAGAGGCAACGGACACGGCCAGTAAAGCAAAAAGATAATTTCATTACATTAAATTATTCTTATACAAGCACTTTTGCTTATATAAGCACATCCCAGATACTTTTGAGACGCAGTTGACAAGGCCAGTGAAACAAATATATCATTTAACTTATATAACAAATATGCTTATATAAGCACGATTACTTTTGTAAGCAAATTCCAAATGCACCAGGGTCCCCGGATAGATGTTAACACATTTCTATTAATTTGCTTATTAATATGCTGATATAAGCATGATTGCTTGTAAACATGCTTATATAAGCATGATTGCTTATAAAATCACACGCAAAATGTTTTTGGAGGGCAGCTGACGAGACAAGTGAAGAAAGAACTTCATTTCACTTATCTATAAAAATAATATGCTTATATAAGCATGTTTGCTTATATAAGCACATACCACGTACTTGAATGATAATATATTATGTTATCACCCACATTTCCCCATCTGAATATGAAAGTTTCGTTACTTTTTAAAGTGCTCCATAATAGACAATTTTCAAGCACTATTGCTTATATAAGCACATCCCAGATTCTTTTGAGACGCAGTTGACAAGGCCAGTGAAGCAAATACATTTTTTGTATAAGAATATGCCTTTGTTAGCACGATTGCATATATAGCTTATCCCATATTGGCCGGTTGAATCAAAAACATCATTTTGTTTATGTATCTATTGTGCAAACCTAAATTCACTTGTTTCACAAAAATAAACACTTACCAATAACAATGTGTACTTCGTCCGCCATTTTGAATTGAAGCCTGAAAAACAAAACGGTAATTACCTTTTTACCTTTTTTAATGTTAAAATTTAATTGTTTCGAATATTATTTTTTCGTTTTGAATCAATTGAAATTTTGTGGAGAAACAAATATAGGTCATTTTAAATGGGTCAGGTCATGCAAAAACAAGCACGTATGCGCCACCTAGCGGCGGTTTTGAAAAAAAATGCGTAGGATTCCCGCCAAATAAGACATGATTATTGCTGCAAAAAAGGAAGTTAAACATATCGACCCTCGTATGCGTAACATTTTCGGCCTTTTTTGTATAAAAGACCCAGTGCTTTTTAAAATAAATTAACTTTACATAAACTATAATGCATTACAGACAAAATGATCTAATTAGATTTACCTGAATTGAGCGTTTTATCCAATATTTTAAATAATTTGATAAAATTGATACAATCTGATACAATATGGCGCAGAATTTTAGCCTTTGCACTCCTTTAAAATATCAATCAGCTTAAGATATAATCCCTTTGGCAATACATATTCATACGCCGATGAGGACAGTAGTGTGCATCCTCAAAGGAAATGAGTGTTATAACTGGATACACGAAAATAAGGTTAAATCTAATTTAATATGAATTTTATGATAAACAGAATTGTGTAATTATATGATTTATAAGTATGTGCCAAGTAATTTGATTGGTAAATGCATTAAATTAGGATTTAGGATGACAGTTTTCTATGCAATAATTTTGAACAAAATTGACATAAACTTTATGTAGAGTTAAAATATACTTTACACAAACTAATGGTTAAGTTTCCAGTAAATTGTCCATAAACTTTAATTTAATTTTATGTAAAATAAAATTTTATATAAATTTGTCATAAAGTTTACGATTACTTAATTCTAAATTTGTAAAAAAAAATTAGCTATATGGGGCTTCGTAAATGGCAAATGTTTTTTTCAATAACAATTTAAATTGGTTTTCTCTCTTTTCTAATACTTTTTTTCTTTCGGTATTTCACTTTGTAATTGAGTTATTTGAATGCAAGTGAAGTGAAACGTAATATAATCATCATTTTGCTATTTTTCAAAGTAAAACTTAAACCCTTTCGCAGCGTTTGTATACAAATTATCACACGTAAAAATAAAAAAAAAATACGAAAAAAAAGTTAAAATTATATTGTGGTACTACACCAATCCCTGTTTTATTTATGCAGTTCCACGCAATGAGTAAATGGGAATACATGATTTTTTTTTGAGAGTTAGATTATATTTTATACATAGGGAATCAAATCTGATGCATGAACCATCTGATAAAAGCAGATGTAAAAAAGAGCTGTTGCTCGTGGCCATGGTATTAAATTTACTTCACAACGTTCCTAGTATAAATGAGCATGTTAGAATGACACGTTAGCGATGATTTTTAGAAAAAGTATGTGCGCAGCTTAGTCACATATTTTAAAAATATTCTATGTAGGTTAAGATGCATTATTTGCACTAAGTGATATCTTTGGTGGTCGGGTCAGAACCTTCCGCAAAACCGGAAAAGCAGGTCGGCCTAGACGGGAGGTGCATCTCTTCAATATAGGCCCTATTCCATAGATTGCCCAAAAAACTGGGAAGGGCTCATTATAACAATCACTTGTGGGCCCAAGCTCCCATTCGGAATATTGCAATTGTTATGAATCGCGCATCAAAATTGAGTTTTGTATGGCTCATTTGAAAGTGTATATTCTAGGCCTTAGGTAGGGGGCATATAGACTTGGGGTGTCCGTCTGTCTGGCAGTCTGTCCGTCAATTTGTCAATTTTCGTCAATCCATAACTCAAGAACGCCTTAACCTAGAGACTCGATGTTAGGTTCAAATGAAAGCCTTGGGCCAGTAAATGTGCCTTTTGATGTTTTCGGCATCGATCGATCAACTTCCTGTCGCGCATGCGCGAAAATCGATCCCTACTGTAAATGCGATATCTCAGGAACGAATAGGTCTATATATTCGATGATGGACTCAAATGAAAGCGCTCGACTTCTAGATATGCCTTTTGATATTTTCAACCGAATTCGCTCATCTTCCGGTCGCGCATGCGCGAAAATTATTTTCACAGTTTCCGACGACATCTCGAGAATGAATAGAGCCAAAGACTTAATGTTGAGCTTGACAAGCACTTGACCTGTAGATGTTCCTTTTTAGCCCCCAGTCAACCAATTTGGCTGAGGGCTATTGCTATCCCCCATTCCGTCCGTCCGTCTGTTAACATTTGAGATACAATAGTTTGTCCGCGGCATTTCAGCATGAAGCCTTTGTCCTAGGGTTCTGAAACTTAACACAGGGTAAGAATATATATTGTAGATGTGCAACGTCTAGATTTCAGTTTGATCGACCAAAAACTGTCGAAATTACGGGGGTTTGAACTTAGACGAATTTGAGATTTTTTGAGATATTTATTCACCACTTTGTCCGCGGCACTTTGGTATGACGCCTCTGTCCTAGAGTTCTCAAACTTCACACAAGGTAAGAATATATATTGCAGATGTGCAACGTCGAGGTTTCAGTTTGATCGACCAAAAATTGTCAAATTACGGGGGTTTGAACTTAGACGAATTTGAGATATTTTGGGATATTTATTCACCACTTTGTCCGCGGCACTTTAGTATGAAGCCTCTGTCCTAGAGTTCTCAAGCTTCACACAGGGAAAGAATATATATTGCAGATGTGCAACGTCGAGGTTTCAGTTTGATCTACCAAAAATTGTCGAAATTACTGGGTTTGAACTTTAACGATTTCCGGATATTTTGGGACATGTACAGCACAGAAAGATCACACGTACATGTATATTGTGACGTTGTGAGGACTACGCATGTGGACGAATATGTTAGGGCAACGGTGTGAGAAAGACGTTGTGGGAAGACGTTGTGAAAAAGACGTTGTTAGGAGGACGTTGTAAGAAAGACGTGAGTAATACGTTGTAAGAAAGTCGTAGTGAGAAATATATTTATTTTTACCGTCTTCTTTTTATTGACAAATATTCGTTATAAAGAATGTTTTGCATGGGCTGGGGGCTTTGCATCTCTGATGCCTATGTTTATATTTGCGATCGAATACCGAGTTCGGTCAATTTCCGGTCGCGTATACGCGGAAATAGTCATTTGTTAGTGTTTTCGACGATATCTCGAGAACGAATAGACCTGGAGACTAGTTGGACTCAAATAAAAGCGATTGACCTGTAGATGGGCCTTATCATATTTGTATCCGAACTAGGTCAAATTCCGGTCGCGCATACACAAAAATTGTCATTTATACGGTTTTGGCGATATTTCGATAACGAAGATAACTATAATTCTCAATGGGTTAAATTTTCGGGATAAAAATTAATTTAAAAAAATGGGAAAGCCCATCAAGTCAAATTTTATCAAAATGCGTTCATAATTTGAGGGTGCAATATACATTTATTTTATATTGTATTCTGCCTTGCACAAATAGGTGTAACCTCTCCGAAAATTAGGCATTTTCGATTGGACTTAGCCTAAAAAGCCGTGAACCAAGAGCATTAATGTTTGTTAAATGACACCTTAATCTGCGAAAATTGAATTTCAAGTGCAAACATCATAATGATAATGTACATTGGAATATATGGAGACATTTTTTTCCAAAATTTGAAGCCAAATAATAAAATCGTATGTGCAGTTTTTCAATGAAACTCCGATATTTTCTAAGATTCTAGAAATCTTCCCAAGTGTGCACCAATTTAGAGCAATGCCTCAAGGTTTTAGATGTTTTCCCCTAAAAACATATACATTTCTCCAACAATTGTGCAAATTTAAAACTAGAAGGTCAGTGACCTTGGATCCTCCGTGAACTTCAACAATGCGTATATGCAGGATGGTCAGTTTTTACTAAAATTAATTTTGGAAATGACGAACTACTTTGCGAATAAACAGGACATGCGATAAAATGAAAAACAGATTACCTTTTTGCATCATCACTCACTTCTTTCTGAAGACATCTCTTGAACTGACGAGACCAGTTGGAACAAGACTGTCCAAGGACAGTGTGCCACAACTTGCACATGTCTTATTCATGCCACTTTTTTTAAAGAGCTTGATTGTTTACATGTATTTCAAACAAGCATTCGAACCAAGATGTGGCCTCGGAAAAGTCCAATTCGATTGATAAATTTATTCAACGTGGAATAAATCATAGTGAACATTCAATCTTAACACCATCCATTCGATGATAAAAAACATGCTTATAAGCCATTACTTTGCTTATATCAAAAATAAAGGTACATGCTAGATTTAAATACCCAAGTATTGATGAAATAAACCAGATTTCATTAAAATCCGCCCCAATCCGACAATCTCATCAAATCTCAACTAAAAGTTATACCATTTTTCACAATTACTTATTACCTAAATTATTGTTGCATTGATAGCCTACATATTTTTTTAATTAAATGTAAATTATTGCAAATCAGACAACCAGAAAATGCTTTATTGCAGTCGTACTTGTGCCGACAATTTGAGCGGCCAACATTAATTTATTCAATGGCATTTTAATAAGATGTGTGAATAGAAATAAAACTTATGAGTTTCATTTTATTGATATTATGGTGTGTAAAACAGAACAACTACTGTGTTGTGTTTTGATTATGACGTCATAATCACGTCTTCACTGCAGAAGCGACTGCAAGGCAAATCTTAACTATCTAAATGGTAAAATATAAGCAGTCATGACTTTCTTATATATAAGCAATATAAGCACAAACTAGCAGTTTTTAAATACCCAAGCCCTTAAGAAATAAGCATAAAAAAATTCATTAAAATCGGTCAACAACTAAGAGAGGAGTAGCGATTTGAAAAAAAAAGTTAACGAACTAAACAAATAAATAACTGACTATATCAATAACGGCAAAGCGGTATCACAATCCACGCCTCGCGTAGCAAGTCGTGGCTAAAAAGTATCCTCAATTTATAAATTAAAGAAAATATGCTTTTATAAGCACGAGCTCATATAGCACATCCAAAATGCTTTTGAGAGGCAACTGACACGGCCAGTGAAGTAAAAAGATAATTTTATTACATTAAATTTTGCTTATATAAGCACATCCCAGATACTTTTGAGACGCAGCTGACAAGGCAAGTGAAACAAATATATCATTTAACTTACATAGCAAATATGCTTATATAAGCACGATTACTTTTGCAAGCCAATTCCAAATGCACCAGGCTCCCCAGATAGGTGTTAACACATCTCTATTAATTAGCTGATTAATATGCTAATATAAGCATGATTGCTTATAAATATGCTTATATAAGCATGATTGCTTATAAATATGCTTATATAAGCATGATTGCTTATAAAATCACACACAAAATGTGGGTAACTGACGAGACAAGTAAAGAAAGAATATCATTTCACTTATCTAAAAAATAATATGCTGATATAAGCATGTTTGCTTATATAAGCGCATACCACGTACTTAAATGATAATATCTTATATTATCACCCGCATTTCCTCATCTGAATGTTAACTTTTCGCTACTTTTTAAAGTGCTCCAAAATCGACAATTTTCAACCGATCGAGATGACACTATGACGAGGCACGACTTCAGACCTTGGTTTATATCTGTATCAAATTAAAAATCTCTCGCTCAATTCCTTCATACCAAACTCGCGTGCACAATGTACTTAACATCGGGTGAAAATGTTAAAACCGACAATTTTCAA